>CM076570.1:602454528-602732683 GCA_034641835.2 Pinus albicaulis | reverse complement strand
TTTGGTCAATTTAGTGTCCTAAATTGCTGCATTTAATTGTCAATCCTGGAATCGTGAGCCGATGAAGTGCGGCGCACTATATGTGCAAGATAACCTCTTCTCTTATCTTTTTGTCGTTTATGGTCTTTCTAAGGTGAAATGGAAATTCTAAAGTGAGAAACAAGCTTGGTTATAATTGTTCAAGGAAGTGATATCCCCTATAATGATTTACCAATCTCGAAACTTCAAAAGCAAATTGAAATTACAATGATAAAAGAAAGTAAACTGCTAAAATGGAAAGTGCTGTTAATCTAATGAATCAAAACAAGAAACTAGTGAATATGAAAACTAAACTATTCTTGCTGCCAACTCGAACACAAAAGAAACTACGCTTATGGAAATTCAAAGTTGCAATGAAAGAAATATGTGTCTTATTACATCAATTCATTTTCTGACCCTTCATCATTAGACCAGCTATGACTTGTGGAAGTAATCATAAACAACTTGTGTAACTGATATTTAATTTGCAGAAAGTAAACTAATACTAAACCATACACACATGATTCAACCCCTCGCCATCAGTCCAGCTGTGGCTTTCGGAGGCAATTGAAGATGTCATACATGATTCAATATATCTAAGTTTGCGGAAAAGAAACTAATACTAAACTACACACTTCATCATGCAGCCCCTCACCATCAGTCCAGCTGTGGCTTTCGGAGGAAACTCAAGACGCTATGAGCAGCTTAATATATCTAATTTTGCAGAAAGGAAACTAATACTAAACTACACATCTCATCATGCAGCCCCTCACCATCAGTCCAGCTGTGGCTTTCGGAGGTAGCTGAAGACACTATGAGTAGCTTAATATGTCTAATTTTAACTATTGAATCAGATAAACAAAATTGAAATGCACAAAAAAAAACTGAAGTTAAACAAAGACTGTGAAAGAAAACTAGCAGCAGAATAATATCAGTTTCATATCATTAGCGAAAATACTATGAAAATGCCCCGGGGTGTCTACCTAAAACCTGCACAAGAAAACTGAACAGTATTTTAACAATCATAAAAACATAAAAGACAGGAATGCAATGGAAATTACAGAAATGTATGAACAGAAATAAAACAACTATGAAATATGAACATGTAATGGGTTAAGATACAATGACTGCTTAAAGAAATGAAATGAAAAATATATATATTAATACACAGAACCTCGGCTGAGCAGGGGCCCTCTACGCAGCTCTGGTATGATCTTCAAACACGAATTAAGTTATGAAACAGAGTTTTTCACATTAAAAAGAAAGTCATTACAGGCTGGTGGTATTACGGCTCATGGCAGCGTAATCACCACATAACAGAGTACGCACATCAACTTAACAACTAACAACTATCAACTCACATTCACTAACTCTACGTGCGTATGCAAACGCTCTTTATAAAGCAATAAAATGTAACTGTTTCCCGAAGTTTATGATAGCAGCCAACACGTAGACCACGAAGGCCACGGATTTAGGAGTATGGCCATGTTTGGGAAACGGATCTATGGAAGGTGGGCGCTTAAATTCAACTCCAGAACTTTGCACAGATGTCAATTAACTTCCACAAGCTTGGGAAACGACCGTATGGATGTTTCTATGCCACGAAACAGAGTCCAGCCGACATAGAACTCCACAGTTGACTTCCACGTGGATGGATTTGACCGCGGCTTTCCTTGATGAATTTCATTGAACCAATAGGACACGAACCATGTCCTTGTCATTCCTAGCCTGCCCATGTGGCTCGTTTCCTTCGTTGACACCTGTAACATTGATTTCCACAAAATAGTTGCGGAAAGTTGCAGCGGCTGCGGAAAGTGACAAGTTTCCGCAGCTGTATGAACAAAATCTAAATCAAATAGAAAACACACAAACATAATTAAAAACCATGTTAGATACCCTTTTGCACATGATATTTGACAAATTTGGAGGTTTAGGTGAGTGAAAGAGATATGGAAAAGTGTATGGAAGAGAGACAAATTCGGGACTCAACATACCCCCACTGTGAAGGTGTTGCATGTCCTCATGCAACCAAAATTTTGACACACTTTATTCAATTCATGTGCCTTGATACTTCAGCCAACACATCTAACCCCCTTCTCTTCTTCTTTGGTACTGCCATCATTCTGGGTTTCTTCATGAGGCACCTGAATTTGATATTCACAAGTGCTCTGCTCAATTTTTGGCATTTCCTTTTTAGCTTCTTATTTTTCTTTTGCCAAATACCCAAATGTAACATAGTATTGTCATGGATAATCTTGTCCAATTTGCCTTGCTCTTTGAGTGTTTCATTTTCATTTTTGATATGCCGATTTAAAAGCTCAAGCTCAAAAATCTCTTGTTTTAATGACTGAACCAAGTCATCCTGCAATGTATGAGGCTGAGTAGAAGAGGTGCTTGGACCTGTGGCTGCCTTATCCAAGGATTCTATATAATCATAGACCTCCTGCTGTTTGGGGTCTACTTCCGGTGTCTTCTTCATTGGACTGTCCTCAAAATGCTGCAAGGGAGAATTATGTTCAAAATTTGGTTGAGGAGAACTTTCATCAATATTTTGCTGAGAATAAGATGGAGTACACTCATTGTCTGATTGGGAGTGAAAGGAGTCAGGTTCACTAACTGACTGAAATGGACTATGGTCGGTCGGAGACTGTTCAGATGTCTCTTCACCCAAATCAATGAAATGAGGACCTTTAATTTGTGTTTTTCTCAGTTTTCCCTTAAGCCTGCTACTTCTCCTCACATGCTGTGGTACACTATCCTTTTGTTCTTGTTTTCCTGTTTTTGCCTTCTTAGATAGAGATGACTGTTTTTGAAGAAAAATTAATCTCTCAGACAGAATTTGGTGATCTTCTTTTTCAGAAGAAGAGGTTTTATGGATAGCCTCAACAATTTCTTTCCCTTTTGATATTTTTGGCTTCTTAATTTTGATTTCCTTCTTCTTCCTTTTTATCAATCTCTCTTCCTTATCATTTTTCTTCATAGTAATAGTATAAGTATCTTGGATTTCATCTATTGTTCTTTTCCTTCTACTTCTTTTTTTTGCTGTGCTAGCTGCGGGAACTTCCTGTGTAGGAGCAACTTGGGTTTCAACATCCATTTTATTTCTTCTACTCCTTCTAATTGATTTACCTTCAGGAATTTCCTGAGGTTCTTCAAAGAAGTTTCTAACTAAGAATTGTTCCCAAGTATCTTCTCTTTCTTTCAGTTCCTTTTCAATCAAAATTTTTATAAGCCCATGATGATATAAATGATGCTCTACATCTCCTAGGTGTTTTTGCACAGTCACAGCCATTTTCTTCAAGCTATTGAATAGGAAATAAGGAAGATTGAGAGTTTGGTTTTCAAGGAAATTCATCAATATCCTAGTATGATACATGTACATAGAGCCAAAGCGGCCTTCACATGTGATAAATTTCTGAACAATGAGTAATAAAGTAGTCCATTCATCTTTTATTGCATGCAATGGGATTCCTCTTTTGAAAACAGTGATATCCATACCTTGATTTCGGAGGATTGTTCTCCATGCCTCATCACTGATACTTTTGTTTTTGAACCACCGTTCTCCTTCCTGAAGAAGCTCTGTTGCTGCTGCTATTGATGCTTCATTAACCAAAAATTTGAGGTCTCCCACTTCTGCTTCTGAGCCATCAAATGATCTTGAAAATGCTTTGGTAATTTCTCTGTGGTAACCCCGGAATTTCTGAATAAAACGCAGCCATTTAGCTTTTCTCAGCATCTCTTTTGCTTGTGGAAATCCCTCTATGAACTTCGGTCCTTCCGGCTCTGCCCTTAATAATTTTCCCATTTTACTTCTCTGTGCTTCACAGCTTGCCTCTGTGAGGGTTTTAAGCGGAAGTGGAACGATGGAATACACAGAGTCGAGCACAATGCTGTGGGGATGTTATCACAAAAAGGAAATGAGCACCATACACAGAATGGAATAAGACTGTGGGTGAATATACGGGAATGAGAGTGAGTAAAAGGAACGGAATGGAGTGAAACAGGGAATGAGAATGAGTAGAGTGAGGTTTTGTAACACGACAGAGAAACGACAAAGAAGTTAACAAAGTGTAATGCATTCGGCCGCATTTTGAATTTTTGGTGGCTGTGTCATAAATATGAACACGTTTCAATCAATGATTATGGAGTTATGCGGCTTGTAAGAGTCCTTTGTCAACTCAAATACGTATCATTATCTTCGATGGGCTATTTGAACATGAGTAAGAGTCGGAATTTCACACGAAGCTGCCAGAATAAATGCAGAGGATAACATAGAGATCGGAGGGTTACGGATCAATAATATAATCATTGTGTTAGCAGGTAGAGCTCATGGGGCTTAAAATTACATAAAAAAAATGTGTTTTTATACTATTTGAAATAAACTTTATTCATACCTTTGGAATCCTTGCTCTTGCCCTTGGTCTTCAAATCGACACATATTCATTAGTGTCTTGAATGTCCCATTGATCCTCTCCCAGCTTTATTTCATGATTTTATGAAAACAACAACCAACTGTGATATCTTTTTGAAAACAGAGTAGTAGCAACTCATGAATCGTTTCCGTCATGAACTGAGTCACCATGAACAAATTGCCAAGAAGTGAAACCGACACAACACATTTGGCTGAAATAGAAATGAACAAATGACAAATGACCAGATGGAAATGGTCATAAAAATATTTTTATTGATGGAATGGATGAGATGAAGTGGAATGAAGTGAAATGAAATGAAATGAAATGAAATGAAGTGAAATGAAATGGAGTGGGTGGTGAGATGAAATGAAATAAAAGACAGAATTTTTTTTTTGGAAAATATAGAGTGTCAGGTGTCCCTGATTTTCACCCCATATTTTCTGTATAAGACTGCCAATCAATGATTGGTTTTCAGGCTTATACCATTTTTTTTTTCTTCTCTTTTTTTTTTTTATTTTTTTTTTCTTTTTTTTTATTTATTTATTTATTTTTTTTAACTTGAAAAACAAAAACTAGCTTGGTAGAGAAGAAGGATTCTTCTGTACCAGCCTGATTGCAGAACTTTCTTGAAACAACTAGACAAAATCCTCTTTAGAGAGTGGCTTATGATAAACTTTCAATCTATGGCCATTCACTAAAAGAGGAGTTTGAAACTCATCAATGGTCTTGATTCTTACAGCTCCATTGTTAAAGATCTTGTCAATCTCATATGGCCCAAGCCAATGAGTCTGAAATTTCCCTTGAAAATCTTTAAACTTGGAGTCAAATAATAATGCCCAATCTCCTTCTTGAAACTTCTTCTCTTTGATATATTTGTCATGCCATTTAGCTCTTTGATATTGAACTAGATCAGTTCTTAGAATTGCTTCTTGTCCGATCTCATCTAGCTCATTCAATTGCTCCATTCTATGCTTTTGGGCTTCTGATAAGTCCATTCCCAACTGAACTGCTATCTTGAAGGTCTTGACTTGGAACTCAATGGGGAGCAAGACTTCTTTCCCATAAACAAGTTCATAGGGAGAATGTCCTGCTGTATTCCTCCATGTAGTTCTGTAGGCCCACAAGGCTTCTGGAAGCCTTTCTGCCCAATCTCTTCTATGTAGATGAACAGTTTTGGTGATGATACTTTCAAGAACTTTGTTTGTGGACTCCACTTGACCATTTGCTTGTGGATGGTAAGGAGTAGATTTTCCGTGCTTGATTTTGTATTCTTCCATCAACTTCTCCACCAAATTTGATGTGAATTGGCTCCCCTGATCTGTTACAATTTCTCTTGGAACACCAAAGCGAGTAAAAATATCCTCATAAAGAAAATGAACAACTGAATTTTCAGTAGCATATACTAATGCTTTAGCTTCTACCCATTTAGTAACATAATCAGTGCAAACCAATATATACTTCTTTTGCTTCGATGGTGGATTAATCGGTCCAATGAAATCTAAAGCCCATTTTTCAAAGGGTTCAATGAGTACATGTGCTTGCAATGGAATTTCATTTGAGAGGGTAGGTTTCCCTACTCTTTGGCAGCTATCACACCTTTTGACATATTGTTTTGCATCTTTGAAGAGAGAAGGCCAATAATATCCCAAGGAAAGGATTTTATAGGCCGTCCTTTTGTCCGCAAAGTGTCCGCCGTATGGTTCATCATGACATGCCTTAAGAATATCAGGCATTTCATCTTCCCTGACACATCTTCTGATCACAAGATCTGGCCCTGTTTTAAACAATTCGTTAGAAATCCATGAATATCTTGAACTCTCCCGAATAATTTTTCGTTTTTCTCTTGGAAATAAATGTGAAGGTAGTTTCCCTGTAACCAAATAGTTAGCAATATCTGCATACCAAGGGGTCTTAATAGTTACTGCAAACAAATATTCATCAGGAAACTTATCTTCTACAGGAGAATCTTCTTTAGTATTCTGAATCCTAGACAAGAAATCAGCTATTGTATTCTGTTTTCCTGGTCTATCCAACACAGTAATATTGAATTCTTGCAAAAGTAAAAGCCATCTTGTCACTCTTCCATTAGTAACAGGTTTGTTCATTAAATATCTAATTGCAGAATGGTCAGTATGAATAAAAGTTGCATAGCCTGTTATGTAATGTCTAAACTTATTAATTGCATGAACAACAGCTAAAAACTCTTTTTCAGTCACAGTATAGTTCAACTCTGTGGGAGTCAAATTTTTACTGGTGTAATAAATGGCATAAGGAATTAAATCTTTTTGACCCAACACAGCTCCAAGAGCTGTATCTGAAGCATCTGTAGAAATATGGAAAGGAAGTTTCCAATCTGGTCCTCTCAAGATAGGTGCTTCAGATATTCTTGTTTTCAAAGTTTCAAAAGCGGATTGACAATCAGGATCCCATTTAAATTCACAGTCTTTTGTAAGCAACTTGAAGAGTAGAGATGCTATTTTAGTGAAGTTCTCTATAAATCTTCTATAGTAACCAGTAAAACCTAGAAAACTTCTAACATCTCTTTGACAATTTGGAATAGGCAACTTGGAGATGACTTCAACTTTTGATCTATCAACTTTAATTCCATCTCCCGAAATATGATGTCCTAAAACAATCCCTTCAGTAAACATCATAAAGCATTTTTCATGGCTTAATGAAAGGTTTGTTTCTTTACATCTTATGAGAACTTTTTCAAAATTTTCTAATGCCTCTTCAAATGAATTACCATAAACTGTAAAATCATCCATATAAACCTCTACACAATCATGGATTAGATCAGAAAAAATTCCTAGTACTGCTCTTTGGAATGTTGCTGGTGCATTACATAACCCAAAAGGAAGCACTGGGTAGGCAAAAGTTCCCCATGGACAAGTAAATGTGGTCTTATCTTGATCTTCAGGTGCTACCTGAATTTGATTATAGCCACTAAAACCATCCAAAAATGAAAAGTACTTTTTACCCGCTAATGTATCTAATACCTGATCAATAAAAGGCAAAGGAAAGTGATCCTTCAAAGTTGCTTTGTTCAATTCCCTGTAATCAATGCATACCCTCCATTTACCATTCTTTTTAGGTACTATAACCAAAGGAGAAACCCATCGGCTATCTGAAATTGGATAAATGAAGTTTACATTGAGAAGTTTTTGGAGCTCTTCCTTCACTATCTCCCTAAGATTTGGATTCATCCTTCTTTGAGGTTGTCTGATTGGTCTACTTTTTTCCTCAATATAGATATGATGGATGCAAGTCTTAGGATCAATACCCTTCATGTCAGTATACTCCCATGCAAATGCAGTAGAATGTTTTTGCAAGATTCTGGTTAGTTCTTCTTGTTGTGACTTCTCCAGATGTTTATTGATATTCAATGTCTTTCCTGGAAAAATCTCAAAAGCAGAATTACCAAACTCTTCCATAGAGTAGAGAGACATTTGTCTTGATGATAAATATTCTATGTCAGATTCCAACTGAAATTGTGTGGGGTCATATTCTGAAGTTATCTCAAAATTTTCTAATGTGTTCAGAATTTGACTATCCTCACTAATCTCAGAAATGGTAAAGACAAGTTGTATAGTGTTCTCATCATCGACCCATTCATTGTCTCCTATTTCTGTAATTGCTCTTGCGGGAGGATACAAATTGAATTTCTTTGTCGAATTACCATTAGAAATGTACATGTCTCCAGATCTACAACTAATAAAAGCATCAGCTGTGGCCAGCCAAGGTCTTCCTAAGATAATTTGATGTCCTCCTAGATTGCTTTTGGGAGTCAAAATCATAAAGTCTACTGGATATTCCCAAGAATCTAAGGAGACTGAAATATCTTCTAATACACCATCTGGTTTAATAACCGATCGATCTGCAAGTTGCAATAAAGTAGGTGTAAAAATAAGGTTAGGAAGTTTTAACTGTTCCATAGTCTGTCTACTCATAATGTTGATAGTAGCCCCTAAGTCAATCAATGTGTTTGGAATTTCTATCCCATTTATATGTGTCTTGACAATTGGACTTCCAGGATCTACATACTTCTGCATGGCAATTTTTCCCATCATAATGTCTGCAATCTTTCCTACCAGGTGGATTCTTCTTGTGTCTTTTATCTTTCTTCCTGGTCTTTTGAAACTCAACTCCTTTATGGTTTTTGCTAGAATAGGAATTTCTCGAATGGCTTGTAGCAATGGAATCTTGATACAAACATTCTTCAATTCATCTAGAAAGTCATAGTTAGGCAAAAAATTTTGTTTTTCCACCCCCTTATAAATTTGTAGTCTTTCCGGAAAAGGAGGTGTAGATGAAGATACATGTTGCTCAACTATAGGAGTTGTGGATGCTAGCTTTTCTTTTTCTTTTTGAATTTTTGAATTTTGAAGAGATTCTTCCTCAGAACCCTTATTGACTTGAAGAGAGTCCTCTTCAGAGGTATCTTGCTCTTGAATGTCTATAGAAGGTTTTTCTAAAACTCTACCAGATCCGAGTTGTACATCGTTGAGAGGAACAATCATATAGGTAGGAAATTGTTGTCCTTCTACCATATAAGTAGTTTGAGGATTCTTATTGTTAGGATTTGGCAATGGCTGAGCCGGAAGTTGATTTGTCTTCTGTTGGTATGGGAGCATGAGTTGAGGATTTGTATTTTGTTGAGAAGGTTGATGTTGTGGAAATGGCAATGAAAGTTGTTGTGGATTTTGGCTTGGAAATTGTGGAGCTTGTTGGTTTTGAAAAGATGGAGGATATTGATAAAATTGAGCAAATCTCCCATAAGAATTTTGCATTCCTTGTACCCATGGCTGATATGAGTTTTGATGTTGGGGCAAAGGTTGTTGCCAAGGAGTCCAATTTGGTGGGGTTTGAAGATTCATAGGGTTATTAAACCCTTGAGATTGTTGTCCCTGCCAAGGTCTCCTTGCGACAAAACAGAGAGATTCTATTGAATTTGGATCTTCTTGAAAAACAACTTTGAGTCGAGGGATTGAAGGACAATCCTTGATTTCATGATTCTCTGAGCAAATCATACATGTTTCTACAACTTTTACATCCAAGGGACATTCCCTTAAAGCATGTTTCTTTCTACATTTCAGACAAAAGATGGCTAAAGCATCTGTTTCTGCTTTCTGCTTGTTTTGGATTTTAAGGGTGTCTAGTTGTTCACTAAGACACCCTAAGATATCAGTTTTAAACTCATCAAGCATATTACCAATCTCTGCCCTACTTACTGATCCAGTTGCAGATTTGTTAGCCCTAATAAGAGAAGAATCCCTAGGCCCTTTTCTAGTTTTAGATCTTCCCCTTGAGAATTGGATACATAGTTCTGTTATATCATGAAATGGGAGTTGAGAAATGTCTCCTTTACCCATCATGTTTAAAATGTCTATCCATTCATCTCTAATGGCTTTTAATAGGAGGGCTTTCAAGGTTTCATTATCTAAGTTGCTCATCTTTGCTCTTTTCATGTTGTATTGAAATCTTTCAATTAAGTCTTCCAAATTTTCATCTTCTTTTTGCATCATTTTGAATACCTCATCCTTGTGATTGGTGGGCATACAATAGTCCAAGTATCTATCCAAAAATGTTTGTTTCATATCATTCCAAGTCCCGATAGATTGAGTGGCTAATCCCATGAACCATTTCAGAGCAGATCCCTTCAATGTTGAAGGAAACAGTTTGAGTTTTTGAGAATCTTCCATATAGTCATAAGTTCGGCACACTACTTCAAACTCAAACAGAAATGTTTCAGGATCTTCACTTCGTAATCCATAAAAGATAGGGAGAACAGATGGTGAAATATTTTTCATTGTTGCATGAGTTTCCTCATCAACTATAGGGAATCCAAGAAAATCGTCCCTATTTCTACCATTATTTCCTTCACCATTGTTATATTCATTATCTCCTCCTCCTCTATCTCCACCTCTATTTATTACTTCCTCTGCCATGATAGCTTCTTTAGAGTCCTTATAGTCCTCTAGTTCTTCTATCAAGGAAGGATGAGAGAAAGTTTCTTTGTTTTCAAAGTAGGCTTTAATAGGTGGTGTAGAAGAATCCTCTAATTCAGCTGTTCTTTGGCTTCCAAAAATCTTAAGGCTAGGGGTAGATGATGGTGAATCTGGTCTATGCCTTGAAGAAGATGGAGTTGTGAAAATCGAACTCTTGGCTTTAGCTATAAACCTTCCCCTAGAATCTCTTGCTCTATGTATGTCATTTTTTTTATTTTTTTTTAGTTTTTTTTTTTTAACAAAAGTTGGGCTAATAATTCTCTTTCTGATCTTCCAGATCACACTAGGTGCAAGAAGAGAGCATACTTAAGAAATTACTAAACCAATAACTCTCTTTTCTGATCCTCTAGATCACACTAGGTGCAAGAGGAGAGCATACTTCAAGAAGTTATCAAGTTTTCCCTTCTTTTATGATTTTATGTGTTTTTTTTTTAAGAAATTGGCTACCTAGTTACACTTCCCCGGCAACGGCGCAAAAATGTTTGGTCAATTTAGTGTGTCCTAAATTGCTGCATTTAATTGTCAATCCGGGAATCGTAAGCTGATGAAGTGCGGCGCACTATATGTGCAAGATAACCTCTTTCTTAACTTTTTGTCGTTTATGGTCTTTCTAAGGTGAAATGGAAATTCTAAAGTGAAACAAGCTTGGTTATAATTGTTCAAGGAAGTGATATCCCCTATAATGATTTACCAATCTCGAAACTTTAAAAGAAAATTGAAATTAAAAATGACAAAAGAAAGTAAACTGCTGAAATGGAAAGTGCTGTTAATCTAATGAATCAAAACAAGAAACTAGTGAATATGAAAACTAAACTATTCGTGCTGCCAACTGAACACAAAAGAAACTACGCTTATGGAAATTCAAAGTTGCAATGAAAGAAATCTAAACCAGATTACATCAATTCATTTTCTGACCCTTCATCATTAGACCAGCTATGACTTGTGGAAGTAATCATAAACAACTTGTGTAACTGATATTTAATTTGCAGAAAGTAAACTATTACTAAACCATACACACATGATTCAATCCCTCGCCATCAGTCCAGCTGTGGCTTTCGGAGGCAATTGAAGATGTCATACATGATTCAATATATTTAAGTTTGCAGAAAAGAAACTAATACTAAACTACACACTTCATCATGCGGCCCCTCACCATCAGTCCAGCTGTGGCTTTCGGAGGAAACTGAAGACGCTATGAGCAGCTTAATATATCTAATTTTGCAGAAAGGAAACTAATACTAAACTACACATCTCATCATGCATCCCCTCACCATCAGTCCAGCTGTGGCTTTCGGAGGTAGCTGAGGACACTATGAGTAGCTTAATATGTCTAATTTTAACTATTGAATCAGATAAACAAAACTGAAATGCACAAAACAAAACTGAAGTTAAACAAAGACCGTGAAAGAAAACTAGCAGCAGAATAATATCAGTTTCATATCATTAGCGAAAATACTATGAAAATGCCCCGGGGTGTCTACCTAAAACCTGCACAAGAAAACTGATCAGTGTCTTAACAATCATAAAAACATAAAAGACAAGAATGCAATGGAAATTACAGAAATGTATGAACAGAAATAAAACAACTATGAAATATGAACATGTAATGGGTTATGATACAATGACTGCTTAAAGAAATGAAATGAAAAATATATACATTAATACACAAAACCTCGGCTGAGCAGGGGCCCTCTACGCAGCTCTGGTATGATCTTCAAACACGAATTAAGTTATGAAACAGAGTTTTTCACATTAAAAAGAAAGTCATTACAGGCTGGTGGTATTACGGCTCAAGGCAGCGTAATCACCACATAACAGAGTATGCACATCAACTTAACATCTAACAACTATCAACTCACATTCACTAACTCTACGTGCGTATGCAAACGCTCTTTATAAAGCAATAAAATGTAACTGTTTCCTGAAGTTTATGATAGCAGCCAGCACGTAGACCACTAAGGCCACGGATTTAGGAGTATGGCCATGTTGGGAAACGGATCTATGGAAGGTGGGCGTTTAAATTCAACTCCAGAACTTTGCACAGATGTCAATTAACTTCCACAAGCTTGGGAAACGGCCGTATGGATGTTTCTATGCCACGAAACAGAGTCCAGCCGACATAGAACTCCTCAGTTGACTTCCACGTGGATGGCTTTGACCGCGGCTTTCCTTGACGAATTTCATTGAACCAATAGGACACGAACCATGTCCTTGTCATTCCTAGCCTGCCCATGTGGCTCGTTTCCTTCGTTGACACCCGTAACATTGATTTCCACAAAATAGCTGCGGAAAGTTGCAGCGGCTGCGGAA
Organism: Pinus albicaulis; assembly: GCA_034641835.2. NCBI lineage: Eukaryota > Viridiplantae > Streptophyta > Pinopsida > Pinales > Pinaceae > Pinus > Pinus albicaulis. Next base: position 602,719,935 of record CM076570.1, on the reverse strand, counting down.
AGTGACAAGTTTCCGCAGCTGTATGAACAAAATCTAAATCAAATAGAAAACACACAAACATAATTAAAAACCAAGTTAGATACCCTTTTGCACAAAGAATGTACATGCTTATATAGATGGGAGGTGAGGCTATTGGGATTCAGCTCCCAATGACTCTTGGCCTTCCTTATTTCCTAATAACAAATAATATACAAAAATAAATGTGCACACCCATCCATAGGATTAGGTGTCAACAATAAAAAAATTGGTACCCTTAATCTAGTCATGAATATTGTCAATCCAGGGGATCAGGTATTTGTTCTTGACAGTGATTTTGTTTAGGGTTCTATAATCAATACATGGTGTCCATGTCCCATCCTTATTTTGCACCAACATAATTTGACTCCTGGAAGGTGAGGAGCTTAGTCGAATATGGCCCTGTTAAATATGATCATGAATGTGAAATTTTATTTCCTTGTTCTCCAATATAACATCTTTACATTGGTCCATTAGGTAAAGGAGCACCAAGTATCAAGTCAATTGAGTGTTTGATCTGGTAGTGTAGAGGCACCCTCAGAGGTGGAGAAAAAATCTCTCTTTGTATCTCTAAAATATTTTCCACAAACTTCTGTTGTATAGGGAGGACCTAATATAAGGCTATGGTGGTCATAGTGATATTCCTTTTGTTAGGATATTTGTTAGGAGCAGTAACCGATGGATGAAGTGTGCCCAACGGAAGTGTGGTGGATCCATAACCCATAGGTTCCAGGATCGTTTCACATTGGTTGCACTTGATGGTGAGAGAGGAGGTGAGATGGATGAGGTAGAAGATGGAGTCATCTATTACTATGCTACATTCTTCTTGATTTGGATTCAAGGATCTTCTTGCAGCACCTAGCTCATTCCTCTTCATGGGAGCATGCAAAAAAACTATGGAGGGTTCATTCATGGATCCATACATCATTTTACTCCTGGGATATGGTAATAATTCTGTTTTTACATTGGCTGTTTTGTATATTCTTACCATTATCTTGCAGTGCATGGCTCTACAAGAGGGCAAGCTGAACAGATTGCTCCCCGGTCAAAGTTGGGCCAAATTATATGATGGAGGCAGCCATATTTCAGATGGCCTATGGCAGATGTTTTTCCATTGCATACATGTTCAGATAATTTACATTATCAGCCATGAGTCACAAAGCATTTTTCCATGTAAATTTATGAAGCATCAACTTGGAAAACTGCGCTGCCACTATTGGGGAAACTGTTGGTACTTCCATGCATCACATGAAACCTTCAGAATTTTCCTCATTTTGTTGCTGATCATGACTCCCCTTGCTGATGTGGATCTTATTTACATTGGGTACATGATTGGAAGGATGATACATGAGTGGGGAGTGTCCTTAAAGGGGAAGGATTCCCACATTTTCTACATTGCATGTTCTAAAGGGAACATGAGAAAAACTATGGCCACTACAGCTAAGTATTTGTTTTATTTTGATGTGGGCCATAAGTATGATGATAATTCATTGTATAATCATGGGAAAGTGACCAAATATGACTTTTATGTTCAGCTGATCCATTCAGCCATTTACTTTCTACTAAGGGATGTGAGAATTCGCACCACTAGTCATTTAGCAACATACTACTTGCCATGCCATTTTCTGAAGGAGCAATGGATGAGATTACGCTGTGTCCTTTTGAGAATTTGTTTGTATCATACAAAAGAATTCAAAGCCTACAAAAAACATCTCATTTGGAAATTCTATGATGATCATGTCCTCTTCATCATGGAAGAAATGTTTTGGGGCAGCTTGTTCTTCAATATTGGAGGGGGAATCTTTGGTGGATTTCTCTACATTTTTCCACTTGATGGAAATACATTTGTAGCCCATGAATAGCACATAATCTGCACTAATCATAAGTGGAGAGGAGGACAACGTGGGGTAGGTATTCTTGCCTATCATGTTCAGTCATTCATCCCACCTACACTTCTGGAGCCAAAGGTGGAGGAAACTTTTCATGAGTTACCATGTCGGAGGGTGGCTCATTCCATATGGATGATAGCTTGGGGTGGAGGTTTCACATTGGGGGAGAGAAATTCCCATGCATATTTCACTCCATGCCTTGATAAGACCTCTAGACCACACATAGTTGTCTCTTTGAGCACTTTCCTTCTCATGATCTTAGTCATTTGGGGTGCTTTACCAAATGCTAGTCTATATGCTTGGGAGAGGCACTATGGAGTTTCAAGGATGAGATGGAATCATATTATTTGGAGGATTCCATCATATGCTGATGCTACCAGAGGAGGTAAAGAGACTCACTCAGTTCTGTCCTTGCAAGTTCATGAGGACAAGCAACATTTGGGAGGGGAGGACTGTAATGTTCCAAAATTTTCATGAATAAATTGGAACATTAATTTTTGCTCATATTGTGTAGTATGTGAATAAAAAGGAAGATGAGGCCTCTTGACATGAATAAAATCCTTCCTAATGTGAAAAGGGAACTTTTTATCAGCTTATTTTGTACCTCCTAGTGTGAAAAGGGCCAATTGCATGAGGACAAGGTCAAGTTGACCAAGTCAACCAACGCAGCCTAAGGAGGAGTGGCTTGCCTAAGAAGACAACGTAGTTTTGGAGGGAAGAGTTTCAAATGAAGAGGGAAACCCTAAGAGGTGGGACCCAAGGTGCAGGAGCTCACAAATACATAAGGAGGAGAGGGGCAACTTTTTGGGGTTAGCTTGTGTATTTCGATTTCATGTCTGCTTAGACATTTTATGCAAACTCCTGCTGCTCAACAGAGTTTGGAGGAATTCCTATTTAGGAATTCCTTCTCCTTCATTGAGTGATATCTTGAAGGGGTTGTGCTTCATTTCTCCCACATCTGGATTTTAGGCCAAGAATTTCTCATAGTTATAACATTATTTCTATAGCAGAGGACGCTGTGTTGATGGGCAATGCAGTGGGAGGGTTGTTTTATCTACTCTTGTGCATTTCTATTCAGTGGAGGGAGTTTCTCTTGCATTGAGGGAGTTGTATAAGAGATTTAAGAGCTGATATCAGATCTTGGCATGTGGCCAACTCATGTTCCATCCATTACAACGCAGTTCACTGGGTAAACTGCGTTATTCTTGTGAGAGCAGCAACTGCAGGGTTTGATCCCTTGCTTGAGGGCTTATTCTTTGGAGAAAGGGCCAACCCTTATCCCAGGAAGCTCTATATTCCATTCCTCTTATGTATTTTCATATTATTAGTCATATCTATGTTCAGTGTTGCAGTGACTGCGTTTTCCAGCTACATAGTTGCAGATCTGCACTTGTACACTTGTATTTCCATGAAACCCATTGTGGGTGATCTTCATTGTGTATAAAGAGGAAAGGAATCACATTTTCTTAGCCATTGGATGCTTGTTAATTTCAGATATGATATGTCACTTATTTACTGCAGAAACCCTAGTAGGAATAACGCTGTTCTTGTTTCAGTCTTTTCTGTATGAGTTAGACTATGGGGTTTTGAGCTAGATTGAGGCATATTGTTTTGGGAGATCTGTTTATATGATCTAGATTCATTTTTTTTACCTCTGATTCTATAAGTGAGTCATATATTGAGTCATATAAGGTACCTCAGTCCCATTTCTCACTTATACAACATTATTTTATGGAGACAACTATTTTGTGCTTACATGTTGTTGCCATTTTCAGCTAGTTCACTGTGGGAGATCTGAATAACCTGCTTAAGGTTATTTATTTGAGCTTAAATTCTTCAAGGAGGTCGAAATATATATGTTCTAAGGCATTCCAGTAGTGAGTGGCCTTATTTTCACATCTGCTTCCTTATACAGTGTCCCTAAGGAGCTTGCTGCAACAATTCCTAAATAGGAATAATTACATATCTGTAGATAGAGACTGCAAAAGGCCAGGTAGCCTCTGGTTCTCTCCCTTATTTGGAAGTATATATAGCCAGTAAATGCCTCATCAGTCCATCTCTGGCACAAAATTGTGATATTTCTGAAAAAGGGACATTACGTGGTGCATGTGTCCGGATTATAGGGAGCTCAATAAGTTCACCATTAAAGTTAAATTTCCAATTCCTGCGATTGATGAATTATTGGATGAATTACATGGAGATATTTATTTTACCAAGTTGGATCTTCGTTCAGAATATCATTAAATTAGAATGAAGACTGAAGATATTCCGAAAACAACATTTCGAACTCATGAGGGTCATTATGAATTTTTGGTCATGCCTTTTGGCCTTACCCATGCACCTTCTACATTTCAAGGGTTGATGAATTCCATTTTCAAATCTTTCTAGAAATTTGTGCTAGTATTTTTTGATGATATACTAATCTACAAATAAAATGGAAGGATCATGTTCAACATGTTGACAGGTTGCTCAAACTATTGCAGGAGAAAAAATTATATGCAAAAACATCCAAATGTTTCTTTAGAGTACAAGAGGTGGAATATATGGGTCATATTGTATCTCATGAGGGTGTTAAGGTAGACCCAAAAAAATTAAAGCCATTAAGGAATGGAAAGTCCCCACAACCATAAAGAAGTTGCGAGGATTTCTAGGGTTAACAGGGTATTATCGCAATTTTGTTAAGAATTTTGGGAGAATAGCATCACATCTAACAACATTATTGAAGAAATATGCATTTTCATGGAATCCTGAAGCAACTAAGGCCTTTGAACATCTTAAAGAGGCAATGTGCCTAGCACCGGTCTTAGCTACGCCGGACTTCACAAAAACCTTTATTGTGGAATGTGATGCCTCGGGAAATGGAATTGGCACTGTTTTAATGCAAGAAGGAAGACCCATTGCATTTGAAAGTCGTCCAATCAAAGGAAAGTATTTAAAAAAAGCCATTTATGAGAAGGGAATGTTAGCAATAATGCATGCACTAAAGAAATGACGAACTCACCTAAGGGGAAGACACTTCAAGGTAAAAAATGATCATGATAGTCTTAAAAACTTTTTGGAACAAAGACTATCGTCAAAAGAGCAGTAGAAATGGGTCACAAATATGTTGGGTTATGAATTTGAAATTATCTACAAAAAAGGGAAGCTAAATGTTGTTGTAGATGCACTCTCAAGAAAGAATGAAGAGGTGGAAGCATTGCTTTGTGTCATTTCTATTATCCAACCAGATTGGATAACTGAAGCAAGGGATGAATGGAAGAAGGATGAAGAAGTGTGGAAACTCATTCAAAATTTGCAGTAATATCCTAGTACATATGATACATTTAGTTGGAAAAATGATTCATTATGGTACAAAGATCGCTTATATATTTGTAAGAATTCCCAACTAAAACAAAAGATTCTTTTGGAATTGCACACTTCTCCTTTAGGAGGACACTCAGGATTTTTAAAACTTACCACAGAGTGAAGAAATAATTTTTTTGGGATGGCCTTAAATATGATATTCAAAAGTTTGTGGTGGAATGTTTGATTTTCCAACAGAATAAAGTTGAGACGATTAAGACCTGGGTCTTCTACAACCTTTATCCATTCCAAGTCAACGTTGGGAGGAGATTTCAATGGATTTTATCTCAGGTTTACCTATGTCCGAAGGAAAGAGTGTCATCATGGTGGTAGTTGATAGACTTACCAAGTATGCACACTTTTGTGCATTATCTCATCAATTTAAGGTAAGTACAGTTGCTACTACATTTATGGACACAATTCAAAAACTACATGGAAACCCAAGGGTTATTGTGAGCGATAGAGATCGCATTTTTACTAGAAATTTTTGGACGGAGTTATTTTCTTGTTTGGGTACTCAATTAGCTCATAGCTCATCTTACGTCCTAAATCCAATGGTCAAACTGAGATATTAAATAAATGTTTGGAAGGATATATTCGTTGTTTTGTATCTGATAAACAAACACAATGGGTCAAGTGGTTACCTCTCGTTGAATGGTGGTATAACACTTCCTTCCATACTGCAGCAAAAATGACCCCATTTATGGCATTTTATGGATATCATCCACCATCGATCACATCATCTTTAAGGGAAAATTCGAAGGTTCAAGCAGTGAAAGATCACATCGAGCATCAGCAAGAAGTTCTCCAACTCTTAAAGGATAACCTGAATTTGGCACAAAATCGAATGAAACAACAGGCAGATCAACATCGCAGCGAGAGAAGTTTTGATGTAGGAGATCGGGTATTTTTACGGCTACAACCATATAAACAAATGTCCCTCAAGCAAGCTAAGAAGGATAATAAATTATCGCCAAAGTACTATGGTCCTTACAAGGTGTTGCAAAATATTGGTATTATGGCATACAAATTGGAGCTTCCTGCTTCTTCGCGAGTACATCCAGTTTTCCATGTTTCATGCTTAAAGAAGGTTATAGGTGAAAATATTCCAGTTCAAACAATATTGCCAGAACTTGATGAGGAAGGAAAAATCATATTGGAACCTGAAGCGGTCACGGAAACAAGATCTCGACAGCTACGAAATCAATCAATTTCAGAGTATCTCATCAAGTGAAAGAACTTACCCACTGAAGATTCTACATGGGAGGATGAGAATTTTATACAGAAGCACCCAAAGCTACTCAAGCATTGAGGACAACACTTTTTTGAAGGAGAGGGGCATGTTAGGTCCCTATATTACTAGTATAGTCCCGTATTGTTGTTAGTGTAATCCCCTTATTGTTATTATTGTAGCCCTATAACCCCCATATTGTTATTATTGTGCCCTTAAATTATTATTCTTAGGTCGGCTAGGATAACATTTTGGCCCCATGGACTCCTATATATAGAAAGGAGGTTTTGTAATTTGTATCATTCAAGAATCATTCATTTATGTAATGTATTGGAGGTTGCCCCCTTGAAGTGGTTGATTTCTAAGGCGTTGATCTCTCTTTTCTTCTATTTTTGGAGCTAGTTTCACAACAGATATGCATTCATGACCTGTAGCTTTCATGTTTGCCATATGTTTGATGAAATATCTATCATGTTATAGGAAATATAGTTCAAGTTATAGCTTCAAGTTGGAATTTTTTGCATTTTTTTCATGTTAATACGATTCTGGAAAGTTACAAGTAGTATTGGGGAGTGGTCTAGAGGATAGGCTAAAAAAGTGGCTCAAATCTTAGAACCTTAGGTACTAAACTAGAGAATTTAGGTCATAACCGCATGGAAGTAGGCTTGTGCGTGTGGCTGGGGCCTCATATTACACTCTTGCCTTGTTGTATGTGTGGTGGGGGTGCTAGGTTAGAGAAAAATGTTTACAACTCAACGATTGATCACTTGGGGTGGTTTTCCAGTTCCCAAGTCCTCTATAGTCCCTGTGGGATGTTAGTAAGTGTTAAGTTTGTAGGCCCCACTTCAATAACTAGAAATTTTAGGTTGGGTCATGTCATAATAATACTCAACCTCACATTTACTTTGGGAAATTGTGAAAGCAGGTAAATGCTGGGAGGAGGTGTTACAATATGCATTTAGGAAAATTGAGGAAAAATGGCCACATTTTAAAAATGAACCTCATAATGTTAGTCTTTTATTGGCAGTCGACGGTTTTAATCCATTTAGAGAGCTCAATTCTATTTACTCAGTGTGGCCAATGTTTGTTATCAACAATAACCTTCCTCCTTGGATGTCAATAAAGAGGGAGCACATTATGTTGACAATGATTGTTCCAGTTATTTTTTATATTAAATTTTCTAATATTGTTACATTTTCATTTCTCTTGTTTGTTTCATAATAGTTTTATATCATGGTAGTAATTGCGTAATTTCAAAGAGTCAAGGAAGCAAAAATTTAATGAAGCTAATGAAGTTATGGGCCAACATCATTATGTATGACATCTGCAAACCAATAGGGGAGAGGCAATTTCAATTCCATGGAATACTTGTATGGAAAATCCATGGTGCCCCATGACTAACAATTTTTTGTGGTATGTAACGTTCCATTGCACTTTAATAGTACATATTTATTTCAATTAGACGATATCCTGCATGTTTTTTAAATAACCCCTTCATTTATATTAATTGACATTAATCCATCTCTTGTAGACCTTCAAAAAAAGGGTAAATTTTCATGTTCAATTTGTGGTCATGTTTGGAAATTTAATTGATGTTATATTACTTACATGAATTATCAATCAGGGTTAGTAAGCTGATGAAATGTATGTTTGCAGTATGTGCTAGGAGTATTTGTTACTCACACAATTTCTAAGTTAAATTGAGTTATCAAAGTGCGCATGTGTTTTAAGGCTATGTAAGTAAATTAATTCTTTATATAAAATGAAATTAGATCTAGAAATAATGATCACACTCTTCTTGAAAGAAAACTTCACACTCACACCTTGCTTGAAATAAAATGTCTCATTCACTTATTTTTGAATAAAATCACACCCATTTGTAAAAACTCACACTTGTTCAAATGGAAATCACTCTTGCTTGAATGGAAATACACACTTTGCATGAATGGGAATCACTTTGTTATAACATTATTTGGTTTTGATAAGGTAGTATTTTTAGAAAAAAATTAAAAAATTAAAAAATTATAAGTTTGGATATGAATAGGCAAAAAACAAAAAATGTTAGGACTCATGGTAAATAAATTATTCATATCAAGAAAATGATAGGAATAGCTGCCCTAAAAAATCAAGGAAAAATTATTGAAAAAATGTTAGGAAAGCGATAAAGAATTGATTTTCTTAGTTTGAATAAAATAAAAAATGACTGCTTGTTTAAATGCGCCAAAGATTTTAATTTAGGAAGTTAAATTGTGTTTCACTTATGTTAATTGCTTCATTAATAAATTTAACTTTATCATAAATAAGAAGCACGCGTTTTTTTATCCTAAGTCCACCAAAAGAAAAAATATTTGTCGCATTGTGATATCACTCGAGCAAATTTCAAGGGCAGGTCTTTTCCCCTCCTAGATCAACAACAGGGAAGCCATTTCACCCCCCCCCCCCCCCCCTTTCCCATTTCTCGTTAATGGGGGGTGGGTGGGGGTGGGGGGGAGGTGGATGGGTGGTTCTGAAAATCATTTTTCCCAATGGCGAGCCCTCCCTTACGTGTCACTTCCACAATAATTCTCACCCCCCCTTCTCAAAACCATTTACCACCGCCTACCCCCTCCAAAATCCACTTTCTCTCGACGAATTTTTCCACTCCTTCCAACAGTCAGTTGAATTTTCTTCCTGACTGTTTCCCAACGCAAATAATACACTGCCACTTGTGCATCCCGTTAGATTTTCTCCCTTACCATTATCCCTTCTGTCCCATTAGATCAACTCCCTTAGCCATTGCCTAGCCATTTCATCGCCCCAACATTTGTACTGTTAGCATTAAACTGATACGGTCACATTCCCAACAATAATTTTATAACAGAATTCCAACCACTATTATAAATAAAACCTCACCCTTCCTTTTACCACTTTTATTTATTCAATGTTTGCTGTTGAATTACAGGTATTACAGAACATAATTGCGGCACAATCATCTATCATCGTGCCACAGGGATTTGATTCCAGTAACTGCTACCTTCGTCTTCTTCTTTTCCCTCTGTAGAAAACATGGCTCCCAAGGGAAAAAGCAGAAAGATAGCCTCTGAAGAAAACCCTCCTACTTCTACCCTAGTCGATAACGACCATGTGCCCTTTGTTGTTTCATATTTTAAAATTGTTGACACAGAGCGCGAATTTGAATTCCATGAATTGCACCTATGGCTAAAACCGAAATACCTCAATCAAAAAGATTACATCAAACTGTGGGAGTCCCTTTTGCCCATTTTTTCATTCCCTCAAACCCATGATATTCCAGACCTGGTCACCTAGTGTCAAACCAGGTATGACCCCATCAAAAGAGCAGTGGTGGCTCAGAATGGAAACATTCCGATATCCATCACTGCAGAAACCATAAACAAAATGTTATTAATCCCTTCAAATGTATCTTTAAGCCTTTTCTCTCAAGCAACTCTTATGGAGTTGTACCATAAACTCACTTTCCCGAGTTTACCACTCCTACCAACGGTCAGTTGAATTTCCCCCCTGACCGTTTCCCGATGCCAAATAAGACATTACAACCTGTGCATCCCGTTAGATCTACTCCCTTACTGTTATCCCGTTTATCCCATTAGAACGACTCCCTTAGCCGTTTCATCACCCCAATGTTTGTAACATTGGAATTAAACTGCTACGGTCACATTTCCAACATAAATTTCATAATGGAATTCAAGCCACTCTTATAAATAAAACCTCACCCTTCCTTTTACCACTTTGCTTTATTCAATGTTTGTTGTTGAATCACAGGTATTACAGAACATAATTGTGCCACAACCATCTATCATCGTGCCACAAGGATTTGATTCCAGTAACTGCTACCTTTGTCTTCTTCTTTTCCCTCTACAGAAAACATGGTCCCCAAGGGAAAAAGAAAAAAACCAGACTCTGAAGAAAACCCTCCTATTCTACCCGGTCGATTTCGACCACGTCCCATTTGCTGATTCATATTTTAAAATTGTTGACATAGAGTGTGACTTTGAATTCCATGAATTGCACCTATGGCTGAAACATAAATACCTCAATCAACAAGATGACATCAAATTGTGGAAGTCCCTTTTTCCCTTTTTTTCATTCCCTCAAACCCATGATTTTCCAAACGTGGTCACCTGGTGCCAAACTAGGTAGGACCCCATCAAAGAGAAGTGGTGGCTCAGAATGGAAACATTCTGATATCCATCACTGCAGAAACCATAAACAACATGCCATTAATCCATTCAAATGAATCTTTAAGCCTTTTCTCTCAAGGAGCTCTTATGGACCTCTACCATAAACTCAATTTCCCTTAGAGAGCCCAAATATTTAAAATCTTCCAACCTGATGATGCTGAATTACCAAAGAAAAACCCACCCTATCCATCCTCCATGTTTCATGGAGCTACTAGACACACCATCTCACTACTGTCTTTCTTATTAGGATATCTAGATGATAGGATAGTAGATGAACCCATCCTTGGATATTTCTCTAGTTTTTCCAAATATCATTAACCTGCATTCATGTATAATTATAGTCAATTTTTGGCTGATAATATCCATGAGAAATTGATGAATTTAAAAACCCAAGAAATGTTTAAGTACACCTTTGTACTTATACAAATATTTTTGTTTTAGCAAGGAGATTCATTGCCTATTACATTGAACAAGCAGGATGAACATGGAGTTAACCAATCAATAATTCATTGGATAGAATTGGTCAGGTCAATTTCAGAAAAATACTCTTTTTTAGACTTCCTTGACTCATTCATCGATCTAGTTGCACAACTACTGAGTAGCCAGAATGAGCCCATAATTGGCCAGGACATCAAAAGAATCATTCATTTGAGTGATCAAGTTAAAACTAGAGACTAGTATTTATACCAGAATTACACAGGGATTCAAATATATGGTTGTGAGTTTGCACCATATAAATTTCCCAAATATGTTCCAAGGAGAATCTTCTCTTTGGAATATATTAGGTAGATGATTAATATGGATGATATTCATTTTGTTTCATGGAAGAGGAAGTCACAATTTAAAATTAAGTCAAATATTGGTTCTTTCATTTGCAATACCAGATATATAGGAATTGAGGTAGATGCTCTCTAGAAAAAAGATGATTTTTTAGCCAATATTCACCTGCTCTTATGACCCTTTCAGTATAATTTCAAATCTAAGAGTTGAATTCAAAAAAACTCCATATAATCATACACCACGACCTGAAATTTAAAATTTCATGAATCAGGAGCAGTGGACTGAAAATGCATTGGAAGAAACAGAGGAATATATCATTTCCACTTCCACTTTGTAGACTCCATTTTTCCAAATAACAACAAAAAAGGTCTAGAGAGGAAACATCAACTCCTATGGATTTGGTCAGATAATTCATAATCCAGTAAAAGAAACAAAAGACCGACATTATAATTTCTATAGAGCAGAGCCAAAAGGAACAAAAAATTATAGATTTGGGAGATCTAGAAGTGTCTACATCAGCATGAGGGAGTGTTCCTAATACTCCATCATCTTATTCACCCTCTCAAGAACCTTTGGAGATCATCCAATCAGTAGGAACTAGTTCATCAGATGACCAACACATCTTCTCCAAGTTCTTGGAGATTAAAAAAAATAATGAAACATTGAAGGCTAATGTATATATTCAGTTTTGGAAGCATAATTCCACATCATAACACAAGTTACTCACTGCTTTTGATAGTGAATAGGGAAGGATGCAAATGGCTTTCCTACAAGCCCAAGTCCCTTTTCCTAAGTCTCCATCAGATTATAAGAAGGCCATTTTCTCCTTTGATGCAAACCAGATTCATCCAATAGATCAGATGGACATGCACATAAATTCTGGAGAGATGCTTTTCTCTACCATGAATAATACAACTATGATTTTTTCTAAGTTAAGAACAACATTATCAAATGTACAGTCACAACTTAAAATAGAAAAAATCTCTTCTTTAGCTAAAGACAAAAAGTTAAAGTATTTAGAAGACATTGTGGTTAAGATTGGGTATGACCCAAAAGATTGTAAAGTTGTAGAAGAAATTTTAAAGAAGAAAAATTCAGACATTACAGCTCTGCAAAAACAACTAAAGCTACCTTCCACAGAATACCCATAGACAAAGGAAATCGAGGAGAGTGAACATAATAGAGAAGAGATGCTCAAACTCATCATTGAGAAGAACATTCAGATAAAGAAGACAGAGGAGAAGTTTGAAGGACTGATCAAGGAAAAATAATGGCCAGCTCAGCTTGTTATGATCCCAGTTGCAGAAGTACCCATTGCAGTTTTAGGTACAAAGCCTAGATCTTCATAAAAAACTATGGAATCTACATCGACAATAGGGGATTCCGTCAGACTGGTGCAGGATTTGGCCATACAGAAATAGGAAAATGAGAAGATGCTAGAGAAATTCAAGGCCTTGGAAACTTAGAAGATAAAAAATGATACCTTGTACACGGAAGAAATGCAGAAGTCTCACAGTTTGTGTAATATTCCTAATTAGCTTTTAGCTAGTTGGAATATTAAAATTTTCTTTTGTTAATAAAATAGATGAATAAGTGGGTAAAGTGACCCTTAAATCTCTTTAGTAGGAATAAAATCACTTCTAGTGTGAAAATGGATCAGTGTATCTAGTTGAATAAAGAAACCCTTGGTATGAATGGGGTCAATGCATGTGGATGGGGTCAAGGTTGACCAAATCAATAGTGTAGTCATGGAGGGAGTGGAGATAGTGGAGGACAACACAATCATAATGGTAGGAAGTCTCCATGAGAGTAGCATCATTATTGAGTGGGACCAAGGGGGAGGAGGCTCACAATGCACATAAGGAAGGGGATGGAAACCATAGAGGGCATTTTGAATATTGTTTATGTTTGATCTTTTATGAATTTTTTCATGCTTCATCTGTTTAGTGGAGTCTGCTGTGCTGTTTAGCACAAGGGTGTTTCCGGGCAGAAATCCCACCCTCATCCTCGGGGGACTTCGAGTGCCCCCTCAGGAGAGGTTCCTTTGAGCTTCATTCAACCATCTAGAATTAGGCCAATCTTCATCCACCTACAACATCATAGTCTCCTTCAGAAATTTCACAATTCAGGAGGGAAGTTTTAGTGGAGGGTTAATAACCCAAGTTCTTGAGCTTATTTTCCAATGAGGGGAGCAAACCTTCATCCGAAAAGTCACTGGGGAGGAGTATCAACTATTTTCACATCATATCAGCCACCTCCCAACAGTGGCACAACTGCAGAGTGTAATTCAGCCCTAGGGATGCATTTTTCATCTTCTGTATTTCCGGAAACCCTTTCTGGTTTATCTTGGAATTGTGTTAGAAAGCCTAGATCTATGATCTCGACATTTTATGAGCTATATCAGAAAATATATGCATTCCTAGTTTCTAGCTACAATTATTTCCAGTAGGATTCTGTAGTCATGGCATCCCAATAGTTTTTATAGAAACAATATTTCATGTATTGATGTATAGGGTCATTTGAGGCATGTTTTTCCTAGCTTGAGTGTCTTTTCCTCAAGACCTCGTACTCATTTTATGATATCATATATAATAAAATAGATCAATGATCTACTTATGTTTGATGTATTGATAATTACTGCATTTTCTAGTTTTATGTTCAATATTCCTAGTTTTCCTAATTTGGAATATTACAATGGTATCAAAGCATAATATTGGCTTAGCCTGTGGGGCACTACATCTATAACATCTAGAGCAATGGATGAAAAAGAGTTTCTAAAACTTCTTCTCCAAAATATGCAATATATTTCCAAAGAAATCAAGGATATGAGGGTAGAAAGGTAGAATGAATCCCCTAGAGGGTTTCAACGTCAAGAGAGTTCCGACACCTCCCATCACTGGTGTGAGCAACCAACACTACAGCTAGTTTCACAACACTCCACAATGCCTACATTCCTAGTAGTAGGAAATGAGGCTGGAGGACCCCAAGAGGAGGAGACTCTTGGTGATTATTTCCTAGAATATGAATCTCAATATTAGAGGTTCAAGGAGCATCTAAACTTCCAATATTTCTGTTGGATCAAGGATAAAATAAGACCCAGTAATAAAAATAGAGGTGGAGGGTACATGCAGAAAAATGATCTACAACATACTATGGGTAGATTATTTCTGTCTACTTTTGATGGGTCACCCAAGTGCACGACCAAGGCTTTGGTGGAGAAATTAGACATCTATTTTCAGCTGAACCGAGTTTCATAGATTGAAGCAATTAAGATAACAATGCTTCACCTTGAAGGTGAAGCACATGAATGGTGGTTTCATGGTCTATCTACATTAGGGCATGTCGATGTAACTGGTTATGAAAAATTCACCTGGAGGTTGGTGGAAATATTTGACTAAAGAGATCCAGAAGCACACTTTTTTGAGCTAGCTAAGATCAAGCAGTCAGGGGATCCAAATACTTATATCTCTGAATTTCTGAAACTTTAAGTCATGGTGCCTGATATATCTACAACTAGAAGGATATATATGTTTATTCATGGGCTAGCAGAGCCTTTGCATGGGTTGTTAAAATCCACTAGGCCAACTACGCTCCATGAGAGGACTAGAGACTTACAAAATTCTTTGCTAAGGGCAAGAGCCCCATTCTAGCAAAATTTATCCTCTTAGTCAAAGGGAAAATATGTGAAGGTGCTTCCCTCAAAGGAAAACCAAGATAAAGGATCTCTTAGTGATGATGTCTAGAGAGATCCGAGGAGGAGAAAAATTTTCTTCACTTGACAAGAAACATGGGCACCAGGGCATCGGTGTGCTTCCGGGAAGGCACATTACATTGAGGTATTCTCAGATGGTGAATAGGAGGAAGCAGGGCACTTAGAGGGAGATGCCAGTGCTATATCATCAGGGGGAGATCCACCACCACAGGAGGTGGAAATGGAGAATTTTCTCCAACTAGAGGAGCCCTTGCAGCTTTACGGGGAGTTTCCAAGTATCTAACATTGAGAGTTCGAAGAAATGTTAAGGGGAAACAGATGTTGGTATTGATAGAAAGTGGTGGCACCCACAATTTTATTGATACTCAATTAGTGCAGAGAAGAGGCATTCCCATAGATGATTTTGAGGGATTCTCAGTTTTGGTTCCAAGAGCTAGAACCATGCAGTGTGTGAAGTATGTTCCAACATTGACAATCACTTTGGGGAATTACACATTGACAAACCACTTATTTTTGGTTTATATTCCAGACACCAATGTGATATTGGGTGTACAACGGTTATTCACACTAGGGAAGTTCACCATGGATTGGGAGACCTTGGAGATGGAATGGACAGATAAGAAGAGCGGTGATCACCAAAATATAAAGGGAATGCACACCTATCCACCTTAGATAGTCTCAACACATAGGATGGAGGCTGATTTTCACATAGGGGACATAGAATGGGCAGCATAATTGCGTATGTCAAAGGGGGGAGGCAAGGGTGCACCAGTACACCTGGATGTGCAATATATTCTAGACCGTTATTCTACAATATTTGGGGACATACCACCAGGAATGCCACCGGACCGGGGGTTTAAGAATACTATTGAGTTAGAGAAGGGGATCCAAGCAGTGATCACCACACCCTATAGGAATCCCAAAGCCTACAGGGAAGAGATTAAAAGAGCCATTCAGGAGCTCTTGGATTTAGGAAATATCCGACCCATTACCAGTACTTTTTATTATTTTGTGGTCTTGGTGAAGAAGAAGGATGGTACATTGAGGATGTGCATTGAATATAGAGCCTTGAATAAGAAGAAACTGAAGAATAGCTACCCGATTCCTAGGATCGATGAGCTGATGGATGAGCTAAGGGGATCAAAGTTCTTTTCAAAGATTGATTTGAGGTCAGGGTACCATAAAATAAAGGTAAGGGATCAAGATATCCACAATACTTCTTATAGATGTCATTATGGCCACTTTGAGTTCTTGGTGATGCCCTTTGGGTTAGCCAATGCACCGACTACTTTTTAGTCTTGTATGAACCACATGTTCCATGGTAAATTGAGGAAATTTTTTCTCATTTTCTTTGATGAAATTATTATTTAAAGCCGCACATGGGAGGAGCATCTGTAGCATATTGAGACAGTATTACGCATTCTTGAGGAGCATAAATTATATGCTAAGCTATCAAAGTGTGAGTTTGGGCTCACAAAGATGCTTTATTTGGGCCACATCATTGGAGTGGATGGAGTGAGGGTCTATGAGGAGAAGATCTGTGCTATTCGGGATTGGAAAAAGCCAAATAATGTAACATAAATACAAGGGTTTATAGGCATATACACCTACTACCAGAAGTTCATCAAAGGGTTCTCCCAAATAGAAACACCACTCATAAATTTGACCAAGAATGGAGCCTTTTGTTGGAAAATTACTGCGCAGAGGGCCTTTAATAGGCTCAAGGAGGTGATGAGAAGTTTCTCGGTATTGGTATTTCCGGATTTTACCCAGCCCTTTATGCTAGAATGTGATGCTTTAGGGGAGGGAATTGGAGCAATATTTATGCAAGGGGGCCACCCCATAGCTTTTGAGAGTCGGAAGTTGCTGCCACATGAGAGGTTTCATCTTATATATGATAAGGAAATGTTGGATATCATGCATGCATTGGCCAAATTCTGGCAGTATTTGGTGGGAAATAGATTCTGAGTGAAGACTGATCACAATAGTCTTTGGTATTTCCTTGAGTAGAAGCAACTGCAAGAGAGGAAAAAAAACATGGGTTAGCAAAATCCAGGCATATGTCTTTGACATTGAATATGTCAAAGTGAAGAGTAATGTGGTAGCATATTCCTTATCATGGAGACCAACACCATTGTCATTAATGAGTGTGGATATAGATTGGAAGGCCTAACTAATGGTAGAGTATTCCAAAGACCTCTTTGCATGTGAGATCCTAGATGGACAAGTGATTGATGAGAGTTTTAGAGTGATGGATGAGATCATCTATTACTGGGACCGGATCTTCTTGACTAGAGATTCTAAGCTCAAGGGGAACATTTTTCATGTAGCACATGATTCACGACTCTCAGGCCACCAAGGATTCACCAAGACATATCAGGCCATTCGGGAGAGATTCTCATCGAAGGGTCTCAAGGAGGATGTGCTCTAGCACATCAAAGAGTGTGTAGTTTTCCAGCATAATAAAGGAGAGAAAAACCATCCTGCAGGGTTGTTACAGGCACTCCCAATTTTGGAAGGAAAATGGGAGAGCATTTCTATGGATTTCATTACCAGTTTGCCAACAGTACAAGGAAAGGATTTTATCTTTGTGGTTGTTGATCGACTAACGAAGTATTCAAATTTCTTCGCCATTTCTTCATGGTACAATGATTCACAAGTGGCTAAGCTCTTCTTTAGAGATGTTTTCAGACTTCATGATCTTTCCAAGACCACAGTCAGTGATAGCGATAGCTGCTTCATGGGTGGCTTTTGGCAGGAGATTTTCTGTTTGGTGGGTACCAAGTTGACACCGAGTACCAGTTATCACGCCAAAAAAGATGGGAAAACATAGATAGTAAACAAGCGCCTGGAAGGCTACTTGCGAAACTATTTTTTGGGGCAGCAAAGAGCATGGCTGCGCTGGCCCCAATTGGGAGAGTATTGCTACAACATGACATTTCATATGTCGATCGGTATGTATCCATTTCGGGCACTATATGGATATGATGATTTATCATTTTTTGATTTGATGTTTGGAGCAAGTAAGGTGTTGAAGATTGCAACAAGAAATAGTGAAGGAGGCATCCTGAAACATCATCCTTGATCCTAGTTGGAAAATAATCACCTAAACTAGGTGGGGCCCACACAGGCTATTTTTAGGTGTATGTCTATTTTTAGACATGGTGAGCATATTCTATATGTAGCAGGAGGCTATTTATAGATGGTTGGTAAAATGTGAAAAATAGATGAGATTCTATTTTTAGAATATTGGGCAAAGTCTATTTATAGATTGTCGATCTAAAAATAGATGCATGTCGGTTATAATTAGCTCTTAATAATAATCCGACAATAAACAACAACTTATTCTCTTGGAGCACTTTATTTCAGTGAAAATATTTGGAAAATCAGTGGGCTGAAGGAATTACGCAATTCCTAAGGGTTTACTGGAGTTCATGCATGGAGGAATCAATTAGAACTGAAGTGGCAAAGTTATGACAGAGTTGGAAGAGTAGTTCATGGAGTTGTATTCAGTTTAACTCAGTTAGACTCAGTTGATCTAATTGTATCTAATATAACTGAATGATACACTAGTGAGAGTGGATTGAATTAATTAGTTAATTAATTCAAAAATAATAACTCATTAATCAACTGAACAGAACAACAGTTAACTACAGTGCATGTCAGATCCAGTGGAGACCCAGTGGAGAGATAGGTGAAAGGGAAGGATGGACTATCTATTGTGACCATAGTGATGCATGAATTGCATCTATATATATATATTGGAGTTTCCAATGATAATAAAGCAATCAAAGAGAGTGGGATTGCATCGAATTGGTCTTTTTAATCAGCTTGGATTGTGCAGTGGAGGCAGGCTAGCAGGAGGGCATAGATTGGTGCATGGATTTGCAGATTTCTTCTATGTTAGTGTGTGACGATTGATTGTACTGAGAGCTTGATGTACTAAGCTTTGTATGAGATGCTTACATGATCTCCATGATACATAATATATTATAGTTTGGGTTTTCAGCTTCATGCTTTCCCGTTAAACAACTGTGTTATGTGTGTTTTTATTGCTTCATGTGTTTGCAATTGTTGATTAAATTTCCGCAAGAATTATAGTGGAAGGATTCTGTTTTTAGCAAGAATATAAATATTGTTAGATCAGGAGAGTCTGGATATATACATGCATATTGTATATAATTTCTACATGGTATTGGAGTTGTGTTATAGATTTTCTACATGGAATGAGAGCAGGAATTTTTGGGCGCGCGAGTTTGCAGAGAATATCTGAAATTTTTGGTAAAATATTTTCAGAAAAAAATAACATATTTGGATTCCTTGTGAAAAAATACCTAAATTGAAAAAAAAAATCGATCGAATCGGAGCTCGGATGAGGGAGATAGAGTCGATTTAAAATCAACTCTTTTGTTAGAAAATTTTGCGGCGACGGGACAATTACAATGTGCGCGAGCCAAGAATCTACATGCATTGAGGTACAAGATGCATGCAAAGATTTGAGGAGAAAAGTAGAGGTTAGTGACTTGGTGGTTGAGAGGGAACCTCTCAACATGCAGCCTGAGAAATAGTCTCAGAAGGTTGTGGAGCAGCCACAACTAGAGATGCAGAAGAATCTTTATAGATTTGAAGTAAATGGGATTTCTACGGAGCTTCCTACTATTGGGAAGTGCAAGAAGTACATGCAATTGAAGCTTGAGATGGAGCAGGATTTGCATGTAGGTAAGAGTGAACATCGGGATGTGGAGCAGCCACAAGATGAGGATCATGGAGTGGGAGCAACCACTCATGCAGAGAAATTTCATGCTAGATGGGTAGAGGGAGTGCATGCGGCTATACCACCAGGTGAGAGGTGGGGTGACATGCATGAGTAATCCCAAGAAGAAATTTCTAGGCAGGATTCATTGAGATGGTGTGGATCTCATGAATTGAACCTGGATACAAGGTGCCCACAGAGTAGTAGTAGCATGATCATTTGGATTGATGTAGGCAGATCAAAGTGACAATGTCGGATACTGGAGCACGGTTCAGAGTTGACAACAAGTGCAGAGTGCATGGGTACAGAGTTCAACAACGCAGTGGTTCTTGAAGACATGTGCAGTAGCTAAGCAGAAGTCGAATAATTTGATGATAGATGCATTAAGACTGATTGAGTTGTTTGGAGCCTTTCAGTTTCGGAAGAGTTGCAGAGCAGATGCATGGAGTTGCAGGGCGCTTGCAAAGGTTGTAGGGCGAATGCATGGAGTTTCATGTCGCATGCAAAGACAGTCCTTTATTTTTGAGAGGGAGTGTTGAATATTGCAACAAGAAACAGTGAAGGAGGCATCCTGAAACATCATCCTTGATCCTAGTTGGAAAATAATCACCTAAACTAGGTGGGGCCCACACAGGCTATTTTTAGGTGTATGTCTATTTTTTAGACATGGTGAGCATATTCTATATGTAGCAGGAGGCTTCGGTTTCCTTGTTGGTCAAATGTGAAAAATAGATGAAATTCTATTTTTAGAATATTGGGCAAAGTCTATTTATATATCGTCGATCTAAAAATAGATGCATGTCGGTTATTATTAGCTCTTAATAATAATCTGACAATAAACAACAACTTATTCTCTTAGAGAACTTTTATATTAAAGTGAACAGATTTGGAAAATCGGTGGGCTGAAGGAATTACGCAATTCTAAGGGTTTCTACGGGTTATGCATGGAGGACTCAGTTAGAGCTGAAATGGAAAGTGGAAAAGTTATGACGAGTTGGAAGAGCAGTTCGTGGAGTTGTATTCGGTTATCGGTTAATTTCGGTTGAGATAGTTGTATCTAATCTAACTGAATGATACACTAGTGAGAGTGGAGTGAATTAATTAGTTAATTAATTCACAAATAATAACTCATTAATCAACTGAACAATACAAAAGTTAACTATAGTGCATGTCAGATCTAGTGGAGACCCAGTGGAGAGATAGGTGAAAGGGCAAGATGGACTATCTGTTGTGACCATAGTGATGCATGAATTGCATCTATATATACATTGGAGTTTCCAATGATAATAACACAGTCAAAGAGAGTGGCATTACATCAAATTGGTCTTTGTAATCAGCTTGGATTGCGGAGTGGAGGCAGGCTAGCAGGAGGGCAGAGATTGGTGCATGGATTTGCAGATTTATTCTATGTTAGTGTGTGACGATTAATTGTATTGCGATCTTGATGTAATAATCTTGGTATGATATTTTTACATGATATCCATGATACATAATATATGATAGTTGGGGTTTTTAGCTTCAGGCTTTCCCGTTAAACAACTGTGTTATGTGTGTTTTTATTGCTTCATGTGTTTGCAATTGTTGATTAAATTTCTGCAAGAATTATAGTGGAAGGATTCTGTATTTAGCAAGAAGATAAATATTTTTAGATTAGGAGAGTCCGGATATATACATGCATATTGTATATAATTTATACATAAGGCTCCTAGAGCCAAAGAGTGAATCCAAGAGAGTCAGGATATACTCTGTAATCTCAAGGACAACATTGCTACAACCCAAAATCCGCAGAAGTTGTATGCAGATTGTGGTCGGGTGGAGAGACAGTTTGAGGTAGATGATTTGGTATATCTTTGTCTTCTGCCTTACAAGAAATCTACGCTGAAGGAGAATGGGGATAAGAAGCTTAATCCTCGTTTCTATGGGCCATACAGGGTGATCCGTTGTGTTGGGGAAGTAGCATATGAGTTGGAGCTTCCCATTGGGAGTAATATCCACAAAATTTTTCATGTATCATGCATCAAGAAGGCCATTGAACAACATGTAGTTGCTACTTATATGGATCTCCCACCTATTGATGATGAGGGCCGTTTAGTTTTACATGGTTTGACAACATGTAGAAGCTATCTTGGATACTCGGGAGAGGAAACCAAGGAACAGGGTGATTAGAGAATATCTGATTCGATGGAGGAATATACCAGATAAGGATGCTACTTGGGAAGGAGAGAAAATTTTGCAGCATCCATATTTGCAGTTTTTTAAGGACAAGAAAAATTTGGAAGGGGAGGACTGTAATATTCCTAATTATCTTTTAGCTAGTTGGAATATTAAATATTGTTTTTTTTAATAAAATAAATGAATAAGTGGGTAGAGGGACCCTTAAATATCTTTAGTGGGAATAAAACCACTTCTAGTGTGAAAATAGATCAGTGTGTCTAGTTGAATAAAGCAACCATTGGTGTGAATGGGGTCAAGGTTGACCAAATCAACAACACAGTCATGGAGGGAGTGGATATAGTGGAGGATAACACAATCATAATGGGAGGAAGTCTCCATGAGAGTGGCATCATTATTGAGTGGGACCAAGGGGGAGGAGGATCACAATTAATATAAGGAAAGGGATGGCAGCCATAGAGGGCATTTTGAATATTTTTTTTGTTTGGTCTCTTATGAATTTCTACACGCTTCAGCTATTTTGCGGATTCTGCTGTGCTATTTAGCACAAGGGTTTTTCCGGGTGGAAATCCCACCCTCATCCTTGGGGGACTTCAAGTGCCCACTTAGGATAGGTTCCTTTGAGCTTAATTTCACCATCCAACATCAGAAGAATCTTCATCCACCTCAAGTAGCACAGTCTCCTTCAGAAATTGCGCAATTTAAGAGGGCAGTTTCAGTGGAGGGTTGATAACCCAAGTGCTTGAGCTTATTTTCCAATGAGGGGAGAAAAAATTCTTCCATAAATTAATTGGGGAGGAGTATCAACTATTTTCACATTAGATCAGCCACCTCCCATCAGTGGCACAACTGTAGAGCGTAATTTAGCGCTAGGGCTACATTTTTCATCTTATGTATTTCCGGAAACCATTTCTAGTTTATCTTGGAATTGTGCTAGAAAGCCTAGATCTCTGATCCCAAAATTTTCTGAGCACTATATAAGAAGATCTATGCATTCGTAGTTAAGAACAATTATTTCCAGCAGGATTGCGCAATCATGGCCTCCCAGTAGTTTGTATAGCAGTAGTATTTCATGTATTTATGTATAGGGTCATTTGAGGCATGTTTTTCCTAGCTTGAGTGTCTTTTCCTCAAGATATTGTACTCATTTTATACTATCATATCTAATAATATGGCTCAATGATCTGCTCATGTTTGAAAAATTGATATTTATTGCATTTTTCCAGTTTTATGTTCAATATTCTTGTTTTTCCTAATTTGGAATATTATAGATTGGGACTAGAAGTTTAGAAGCTAGAAAGTGAGCTGCTAATGGAAAACACCTTGGCCCAAGCCAAGGAGAGTATATGGAAAAAAATATGTGAAGCAATGATAGAAGTATGACCATCCATACAAATCATTTTTTAGTAGGCGGAATTAATTAACAGATGTAGGATAGTCATTGAACAAGAGAAGGCAACACTAAAGCAAAATCCAACAGCGACATCAGACATGATCAAGGTACTGAACTCAAAAAGTAGAGCAGAGTTGGAGTAGATCAAAATTTCAGACATAACAAATACTATCCTGGAAATTAAGAAAGTATTGCAGAAAAAGAATTTGTTGAAATAATTGGAAACTAAGTGTCAAACTTTGGACATTGTTGTCCTAAGATTTCACACTAAGTTTAATTTTCCTAACCAAATAGGATTTCCTGGATTAGTAGCTCCTAATGAGAAGATGATCAACTTGGAGGAGTACTGCAAAAAGCTTTACACCATTGCAATTGACAATTTTTTTTTATAGGAATTAAAGGCCACGTGACAGGGAAAGATTTTCTAGAAACTTTAGATTTTGATTTGATCATAAAACATGAAATCAAACACCTCTTCATCAAAAAACTACTTTTGAAAGATACAAAGAAGTAGATGAATTTTTCAGGAAGTTGGTAAATCTGGAAATTCCAAGTGAGGACAGATGGGATCACTTATGTGAAACCATTGAGTAACAATTTGTCTCCAACAACATGCTAGTGCAACATCAATTTTTGGGCCACATCAGCAACTGTTTCCTCAAAGATAGTGACATATCACTCATCAATTTTGTTTTCCTACAATTTGAAACTATTTTTGTAATCAATTTTAGATACTTCTAAGTGATAGAAAATAGTAGAAATAACTCTCCATTCGAGTTATTAGGGGTTTCACCCTTGGATGAGAATTTGTAAGAAGAAGTGTATTAGCTTTGATCATAGATGATAATAAAAGGATTCTAGATTTATTTCAATCGGTTTTTTCTCTTGTAAGTTTTTCATGTATTCATTTCATTTTTTTTTCCTGTATATATTAGATTTTTATGAAGATAATTAGGTAAGAAAAAGTTGTGTTTCAGCCTATCTTAAATCCTATGAAGTTATAATCCATTTTAGAGAATGACTTATTGAACTATCTATTTTTATAAGTCCCTCTATATCAATTAATTGTTAGTAATATTCATAAAGTTAAATATGCTTTGTTAAGTTGTTAAACATTGTTTGACAATATTTCACACTTATGATAAATTAAACAATCATTCTGAATATTTAACTGATCATACTTTCTTACAATTTCTTCCTTCACATATGCAATCTTAAATCAATGTTTGAAGTAAAGCAACAACCATTTTCTTAATAGTTAATATTATCTAAAGTTTAAATACATATGTTTGTAATTTCGTAATACATTGGTCATCCAAAAACACAATTTAAAACAAACAAAAAATTATAGATGCTTAGGCATGATTAATTGACCTAGAATTATCTCAGATGAAAACACACTCTAAAATCTCACACACACTTTCATAAATTAAATTGCTCCTATTTAAATGGAAATCACACTTTAAAATGGATGTAATTCAAAAAGGATAATTAACCATACAAAAGAGAATCCTATCTATCTCATTATAGTATTAAACTCTATTCTACCCATGTGCATTTGAAATATCTAAGATAAAAATGATAGTAGAAAATTTTTGAACTCAGATCTAAAGGAAATAAAAATGCAAATGCTTAACCAAACCGACAAAAACCTACAGGAAACATAAAATAAAATGAAAACCGTAATTAAAAAATGCCTTACTGTCTTGAGGGAGCCCTCCACGAGAAGCATGTAACATTGTGACATTCTCAACTAGGCACTAACCACACATTGAAAACTTATGGAGAAAAATAAATTGCAATTATAAAACATAGTATCAATAACATAAATTTAGTCTTTTTGTCGTTGTTTTCATATCTTCCGAGAGGCATATTTATACGGATTATGGAAATTAACTGTTTAGATCTATATGCCTAAAACCAATCAATAGAAACTATTTTTAACTTTGAAAGATAACATCATATAATTTTCTCATGATTTTTTATTATCAAAGCAAATCATGAGGCATGCATCTCATTCTTGCTCACCTGTTGCTGACTACGAATGTTGACCTTACCTTTGACTGCATAACCAGGACATGCTTCCATTAATATAGCTCATGAGAGTAAGAGGAAATCATTGTGTGCATCAATTTTCGCCTACCCATATATTTCTCTCTCTAGCTGACATCTTGTAACCTGTCAAACCATGGACTTGGCTGGAGAATTGTGTATTAGCTGCAAAATCATTATGGTTCGGTAGCTAAAGTAAACATTAAACTAAATAATAAAGAACATTATAATTTTATGAAATAAGTGACAATTGTATACCTTCCATGTCATTAATCCTATAACTTGATGCCCAATGTGTTGTTATGAAGATCAAAAATAAAGAAATGGGGTGAAAAAGGGTGTAAAAAAGAAGCAATTTTGGGAATCAACATTCTCCCACATTGAGGCCATTGCATTTCCTCATGCAAAATTTCAAAAAAAATTCCCTTTTCTGTCACTGAACCTCCTCTGATACTTGAGAAAGAACATCTATATTAGTCCTTTCTTCTTTCCTAATAGTAATTGACATCCTTGGTCTCTTCATGAAAATTTTATACTTTAGGTTTATGACTTTTCTCTTAAGGTATTTGTTCTTTGCTTTCAAATTCTTATTATTTTCATACCCCAGACCAAGATGTAAAAGAATGTTGCCATTCTTGGTTCTCTTTATTTCATTTTGTGTTTTCAATGTTTCATTCTTTTTCTTTTAAGTTCTTGTTTAATGTCTCCAATTCATAAATGTCTCTAATTGGAGGTTCTTTTGGAATATTTGAATGAATTTTTTGGTTTGAAAAGGATGTAGTATATTTTCCCGTAGCTTTATTCTCCAAATATTCTATATAATCATATATTTCCTGTTGGACTGGGTCAATTTCAGGTGTTCTTCTTGCTGGACTAGAGATCAATGACACATTTGTAGGTGATGGAACCTTGAATTCCATTTATTCCTCCTATAGATTGACCAATTTTGGGGAATGTTGTGATTTTTCATGTTTATTTTTATTAAGTCTTGTGCTCCTTATTAAGGTGGATGGAGTTTTAGAAGATGATTTAGTAATAGGAAATCTCTTTTTATCCTGCTCTATTTTCTCTTGTTCTTCTTTTCCTTTAGACGTGTTTTCCTCTTTACTGGATTTGTTTCTTCTAATGTTATTTTCCTTAAGGTTTTATAATAAAACCAAAAGAGGAATGTCATCTTATGAGGGCTGCTATGTTTATGGAGGTAGGTCATCACTAGGGTTTGTAGGTAACCTTCTTCTACTTCTCTTGATTTGCTGCTAGGTTCTTCTCGTTCTTCCTCTTGGAAGTGGTTTCTGACTAAGAAACTTACCCAATCATCTCCTATAGTTTTTAGGTGGCATTCAATCAACATATTTATCAAACCATGATGATATATGGTATTCTCAATAGACTATATTTCTCTTTGAGCTTTATTAGTCATTTTCTTCATACTACAAAGTAAGAAATAAGGATAATTGATCTCGTTCCCCTCAAGGAAATGAATCATTAAACGTACGTGATAGAAAAACATATTGCCAAATCTGCCTTCATAAGTAATAAATTTTTGAATGACCAATATTAAATTTCTCCATTTGTTTTTAAGAGTTTTAACTGGAATTTCTTTCTTAAAGGCTGAAGTGTCCATGCCTAGGTTTTTGAGAAATTTTTTCCATCCACTTTCTTCAATTCCTCTATTTTTGAACCATCTTTCACCTACCATATGTAGCGTGGTTACTTCTGCTATATAGGATTATGTTAATGCTATATTCACATGCTCTATTTCTGCTTCAACTCCATCGAATGCTCGAGCAAAAGACTTGGTAACTTCTTTGTCATGGTCGTTAAATTTCTCTATAAACTTCAGCCATTGTGCCTATTGTAGCATCTATCTAACTTGTGGATAACCCTCCATCAATTTCTTCCCATCCGGCTCTGTCCTCACACTAACCCCCATGTTGGAGAAGTTTTCACCTTTAATTTCTTCCTTTGATAGGTTTATGGAATGAAAATGGTTTTGAGAAACATAATGTATATGAGAGCGGAATTACCAATGAACAGGGATTATGGAGTGAAAAGAGTTTTGGAAAAAAAAAGTATGAATGAGGGCGAAATTGTCAATGGAACATGGTTTTTGGAATGGAGTAGCTACAAAATGATGAACAATGAATTTTGATTTATGATGGGCTTATGGCCGACTTTGTTGATAAGACAGAGCATTTATTGTCAAGTCTGAAGTCGGAAGAATAGTAATGATTATTTTAAATGGTGGTAGAAATGTCTACTTTTATTTCATAATCAAATGTTTTCTTACCTTTATTATTTAATTTAACATTTACATACCTTTGGATTCATGATTCTAATGTTTTGATTGGTATTTTGTAGGTTTTCCATAGATGCCTTTAGTTGTAAGCTTAATCATATTTCTTCTTGTGCTTGAATCTTCAATTGTATTGATTGAATCCTCCCAATTTAGCTGATTTTTTTTTTTAAAGCTACAAATTTTCATCAATTACATAGTTTCTTATTTTCAAAAGAAAAAGAGTAAGAAAATGGGACTAGAATAAGGAAAATAAATTTAGGGTGCCAAAAGTGCCTGGTTTTCATCCTAAATTTTCTGTATAAAGATGCCAATAGTGTTGGTTTTCATGTTTATACAATTATTTTTATTTTAGAAAACAAAAATGCCTTTGCGAGTTAAGTCGGAGAGGAAGGAGAATCCTTCCTAACCACCTTGAAATCAATATTGTCTTGCAGATTCTGAACAAACTCCTCCCTTTTCAATGGTTTGTAATAAATTCTTAATTGATGACCATTTACAAGGAAGGTCTCTCTTTCTTCATCAATGGTTCTAATTCTGACTACACCATTATCAAAGACACTTTTAATCTCATAAGGCCCAAGCCAATGAGTTTGAAATTTCCCTTGAAAATATTTAAACTTAGAGTCAAAAACTAATTGCCAATCTCCTGGATGAAATTTCCTTTCTTTTATGAACCTGTCATGCCATATGGATCTTTGTTGTTGAAATATGTTAGTTCTTTGAATATCATCCTGTCTCATCTCATCAATTTCATTCAATAACTCCATTCTTTGTTTTTTTGCTTCTGATAGATAAAAACCTAATTTGATTGTTGTCTTGTAAGCATTTATATGGAACTCAATAGGAAATAGGACTTTCTTCCCTTAAACAAGTTCCTAAGGAGTATGTCCTCTAGTGTTTCTCCATGTGGTACGGTATGCCTATAAAGATTCTAAAGGATTTTCTTCCCAATCTCTTCTATGCAGATGCACAGTCTTGGTAAGAATTGCTTCAATTACTTTATTGGTGGATTCCACTTGTCAATTTTCTTGTGGATGATATGGAGTGGACTTCTGATGTTTGATTTTATGTTCCTCAATTATCTTCTGTACCAACTTGGATGTAAATTAAGTCCCTTTATCTGTCACAATTTCCCTTGGGACACCAAAACGAGTGAAAATATCCTCATAAATAAATAAAAATATAGAATTTTCAGTAGCAAAAGGAAGTGTTTTAAATTATACCCATTTTGTAACATAAACAACAAAAACAAGAATTTCCATTTTTTGTCTTGATGGTGGATTAATTGGACCAGAAAAATCCAGAGCCCATTTCTCAAAAGGTTCTATAAGTACCTGAGGTTTTAAAGGTATTTCATTTGAAGGAACAAGTTTCCCCGTTCTTTGACAACTATCACATCTCTTAATATATTATTTGGCATATTTAAAAAGAGAAGGCCAATAGTATCCTAAGAGAAGGACTTTATAAGTAGTTATTTTATCAATAAAATTTCCTCCACATGGTTCATCATGACAAGCTTTCAATATAGCTGGTACTTCATCTTTTCTAACACATCTCTGAATGATTATGCCAGATCCCGTTTTGTAGAATTATTCATTTATCCGTGAGTAAGATGCACAAGTTTGAATTACCTTTCTCTTTTCATGAGGAGATACATATGATGCTAGCTTCCTTATCACAAAATAAATAGAAATATCTGCAAATCAAGGAGATTTAATAGATATTGCAAAAAGATATTCATCAAGAAAATTATCCTCTACATGAGTATCATTATTATCATTTTGGATTCTAGATAAGAAATCAACAACTATGTTTTGTTTTCCATGTTTATCCAAAATCGAAATATTGAATTATTGCAACAATATTAACCATCTTGTAATTCTGCCATTTTTAATTGATTTATTCATTAGATATCTAATCACAGAATGATATGTGCGAATAAAGGTTTCATAACCAATGATATAATGTATGAATTTTTTGATGCCATGTACAATTGCTAAAAACTCCTTTTCAGTTATGGTATGATTTAACTCTGTAGGAGTCAAATTTTTACTTGTGTAGTGAATATGATAAGGAGTCAAGTCTGTATCTGAGGCATTTGTTGAGATGTGAAAAAGGTAATTTCCAATTTGGTCCTTTCAATATTGGTGCTTTGGAAATATTTTCTTTCAATGTTTCAAAATATTTCTAGCAATTATAATTCCAAGTGAACTCACAATATTTTGTAAGTAATTTAAAAAGAGAAGAGGCAATATTTGTAAAGTTTTCTATAAATATTCTGTAGTAACCGGTAAAGCCAAGAAAACATCTAACATCTTTTTGAAAGGTTGGAATTGACAATTTAGAAATAAATTCTACCTTAGATGTATCGACCTTAATTACATCCCTTGAAAAATGGTGGCCTAAAAAAATTCCCTTAGTAAACATCATAAAATGTTTTTCATGGCTTAATGAGAGATTTTTTTTTTACACCTAATGAGAAATTTTTCCAAAATTTTAAGAGCTTCTTCAAAAGTGTTTCCATGGATAGTAAAATTATCCATGTATACTTCCACACAATCATGAATTAGATCAAAGAAAATACATTGAATTTCCCTTTGGAATTCTGTAGGTTCATTACATAACCGAAAAGTATGTACTCGATAAGAATAAGTTCCCGATGGACAAGTAAAATATGTTTTATCTTAATCTTTTGGAGCTATTTAGATCTAGTTATATCTACTAAAACCATCCAAGAATGAAAAAAACTTCTTACCTGCTAATGTATCAAGAACTTTATTTATAAAAGGGAGGGGAAAATGATATTTTAAGGTAGATTTATTCGGTTCTCTGTAATCAATGCATACTCTCCACTTACCATTATTTTTTGGAACAATTACCAATGGTGAAACCCAGCCGCTATTTGATGTTGGATAAATGAAGTTCACATTTAATAATTTTTTTATTTCTTCCACAACAATCTCCCTTAAGTTTGTATTCATCCTCCTCTAGGGTTTTCTAATTGATCTGGACTTTTCTTCAATATAGATATGATGCATACAAGTGTTGGGATCAATTCCTTTCATATCAATGTATTCCCATGCGTAAGAAGAGGAATTTTCTTGTAGCATTTTTACTAATTATTTATCTTGAGATTCTTCCAGATTATAAATAATTTTCAAAAATTTTCCTGGAAAATTTCTATTAAATAATTGCCAAATTTCTCCATAGAATGTAAATACATCTTACGAGATGATAGATATTCAATAGTACATTGCTCTTGAAAATTTGACTAGATCCACAACATGAGGAAGATTCATTATTTTCCATTAGATTTAAAATTTGATCTTCTTCATCCATTTGTGAAGTAGAAATATTGGTTTTATATCAATATCATCATCTATCCCTTCTTCACTTTCTACTTCTATTGTTGTTTTTACAGGAGGATATAATGTGAATTTCTTTGTTGAATTTCCATCACAAATAAACATATCACCATATCTATAGATTTCTAAAGCATAATATTTAGCTAACCATGGTATACCTAGGATCAATGGGTGTCCCCCTAGATTATTATTGGGTTCAAATATCATAAAATCAACAAGATATTCCTAAGAATATAAGGATACAAACACATCTTCTAATACACCATCAGGTTTTATATTAGATATATCTGCTAATTGCAATAATGTAGGTGTATATTGATCCATAGTTTGTTTAATCATGATGTTTATGGTTGCTCCTAAGTCAATCAGTGTGTTTGGGATCTTGATGCCATGATTTGTATTTTCACAATAGTACTTCCTAGGTCAAGATATTTTTGAATTGTTGTTTTTCCCATCATGATATCTGTAATCTTTACAACTAATTGAATTATTTTAACTTTTTCCCTTTTTCTTCCAGGTATTTTAATGCTCAACTCCCTAATTGTATTTGCAAATATTGGTATTTATTTGATAGCTTGTAACAAGGGAATATTTATACAAACATTCTTCAGCTCATCCATTATATCATAATCGGGCAATATAATCTATTTTTCTTTCCCCTCATCAATTTTCAATATTTCAGGACAAGGTGGATTTTGCATAGAAATTGAAGGTTGTTCTACAATAGGATTTGATTTTATTGGAATATCATTGGTATGTACACGGGTGGTTTATTTTTGAGAAATTTCTCCCTGAATAAGAGGTGTCTCTTCATCAAAGAGTTTTACCTTTTTCAGGTTCCTGAATAATAAATATGGTGACTTCTTTTCCAATATTCTACCAAATCTAAGTTGAAAATTGTTTATATCTAATGGATCTATCATGTAAGTTTGGAAATTTTTTCCTTCCACATTGTAGATAGGTTATTTATTATTTAGATTTGGAAGTCGTTGAGAAGGCATTTGGTTTGGTATTTGTGGAAATGGCAATGAAAGTTGTGGATTTGGATTTTGAGGTTGAGAGGGTTGAAAAGACTGAGGGAAATATTGTGGTGGAAAAGCAGATTAAGGTTGAGGCTATTTAGGATACTCTCCATAATAATTTTTCCATCCTTGTGCCTAGGGTTGAGGCCAAGGATGCCAAGGCATAGGTGAAGTCCAATTGTTTTGTGATGGTTGTGCATATGTTTGGGTGTTGAAACCTTGAGTTTGTGAAATTTTCCATGGTATTTTAGCAATAAAACAAAGAGGATATACTTGATTTTGTATCAGTTCCTCTTGATAGGAAAATTTAAGACATGGTATTGAAGGAAATTATTTGGTATCATAATTTTCTGCATATATTACACAAAATATATGTTTTAAAGTTGCAAAGAAAATTTCCTATTTCAACTCTACTTACTATCCCAACTGTGGATTTATTAATCCTAGGCATAAGAGAATCTCTTGGATTTTTCCTAGTTCCTGCTTTACCTCTTGAAATATGTATGCATAACTCAAAAAATTTCTACAATTGATAACTGATAAATATCTCCTTTACCCATCAAATTGATAAGACCAATCCACTCATCTTTGACATATTTTAGTAAGTGAGATTTCAAATTTTCTTCATATAGATTATGCATTTTATCCCTTTTGATATTATAAGCAAATATTTCAATGAAATATTCAATATTTCAATGAAATATTCAATATTTCCATATTCTTTTTGCATCATGTTGAAGAATTCATATTTAAGGTTATGGGGCCTACAAAAATCCTTGTATTTCTATACGAATTCATTTTCATTTGTTCCCATGTTCTGATAGAGTTTGTTCCTAAGCCCATAAACCACTTTAATGTTGCATCCTTAAGAGTAGCTAGAAACAATTTCAACTTTTGAGTATCGAGCAAATAGTCTTAATATTTACATAAGAATTCGAACTCAGAGAGAAATGTTTTAGTATCCTCACTTCTTAATCAACAGAAATTAGGGAGGATAGAGGGTGATATAGTTGTGGTATCTTCATCGAATATGGGAGATCCAAAAGGTTTTTGATCTCCTCTACCATCTCCTCTTCCTCTTCCTCTACCTCTTCCACCTCAAATCATACCTCCTCTTCCACCTCCAAACCTAGGTTACTCACCATTCACATTGTGTGCTTCTCCTTCCCCTTCTTCAGCCATTGTATATTCCTCGGAACTAATGTAAGGTTCCAAAATTTGATTTTGTAATTCATCTTCTAGTTGATCTAGTTCTTCTATCAATGGAATATTAAAGTATGTTTCATATTCTTCTTCTTTAGTAGGGAATTCTAGTTCTTGTCCTAAAAGTTGTTCTCCAATTGAAAATAGAAAAATTAATCCTTCTTTTGGGGATGTAGGATATTCTTCTTATATTATGGCTTAATTTGATGAAGTTGGTGAATATCTAGGTTAGATTTCAGATCTAAGTACCTCAGGAAGTTTGTGTCTTCCTGCAATGGATGGAATATGAGTTTATGTGGATGGTGTGACACTACGAGGTCATGATGGGGTGAGTGGTGATGTTGGAATAAAAATTCTACCTATACCTATAAATATACCTATATAGTCTATTTCCCTATGCATAAAATTTTTTTCTTTTTGTTTTTATGAATGAAAAATAAAAATAACTCCTATATACACTTCTGTGACAATGACACCAAAATGTTTGGTAATTTAATTGATGTTAGATTACTTACATGAATTATCAACCAGGGCTAGTAAGATGATAAAATGTATGTGCATAGTATGTTCTAGGAGTCTTTGTTACTCACACAATTTCTAAGCTAATTTAAGTTATCAAAGTGCACTTGTAACTCTAGAAATAATGATCACACCCTTCTGGAAAGAAACTGCACACTCACACCTTGCTCGAAATGAAATCACTCATTCACTTGTTTTTGAATAAAATCACACTCGCTTGTAAAAACTCACACTTGTTCAAATGGAAATCACTCTTGCTTGAATGGAAATAACACACTTTTCATGAATGGAAATCACTCTAAAATCTCACACACACTTGCATAAATGAAATTTCTCCTATTTAAATGGAAATCACACTTTAAAATGGATCTTATTCAAAATGGATAATTAACTATATAAAAGAGAATCCTATCTATATCATTACAATATTAAACTCTATTCTACCCATGTGCATCTGAAATCTATGAGATAAAAATAATTAGTAGGATAATTTCAAACTCAGATCTAAAGGAAATAAAAACGCAAACGCTTAACCAAATTGACAAAAGCCTACATGAAACATAAACTAAAATGAAAATTGTAAATTAAAAAAAGACATTACTGTCTCGAGGGGCCCCTCCATGAGAAGTAGGTAAAACTGTGACATTCTCAACCAGGCACTAACCATGCATTTAACACTTATGGAGAAAATGAAATTGCAATTATAAAACATAGTATGAATAACATAAAATTCACTCCTTCTGTAGTTGTTTTCATCTCTGCTAAGAGGCATATTTATAGAGCTCATGGAAAGTAAATAATCATAGCTATACACCTAAACCTAATCAGCAAAAAATATTTTTAAATTTTAAAGATAACATCATATAATTCGCTCATGATTTGCTATATCAAAGCAAATCATGAGGCACAAGTCTCGTTCTCTATTGCCTGTTGCTGACTACAGAGGTTGAACTTACCTTTGACTGCATTATCAGGACCCGTTTCCATTGATCTAGCTCATGAGAGTAGGAGGAAATTGTTATGTGCATAAAATTCCTCCTACCCATATAGTTCTCTCTCCAGCTGGCATATTGGAACCTGTCAAACCATGAACTTGGATGGAGAATTGTGTATTAGTTGCAAAGTCATTATAATTCAATAGCTGAAGTAAACATTAAACTAAATAATAAATAACATTACCATTTTATGAAATAAGAGACAATTTTATACCTTCCATGTCATTAATCTTGTATCTTGATTCCCAATGTGTTGTTATGAAGATCAAAACGAAAGAAATGGGGTGAAAAGGCGTGTAAAAAAGAAGCAATTGTGGGATTCAAAAATTTCTAAGATGAAATCTCATCGTTTAACAAATTTATGAAATTTTGTTTTTGATGAGTATAGGCACTTCCTCTCTAAGAACCATAGGTATCGTGCTACTAAAAATAAGAGACTAGATTAAAACCATGAAGGATGACACCTCACCTATGGAAGTTGGAGTATAACATAAATCATCATGAAGGACATGGGTGATTGTTTGGTTTAGCGATTGATTGGTTCATTGGTTATTTGATTAAGTGATTAGTTGAATGGTTTGGTATAATGATCAATTTCAATTTTGATATATGGTGTTGGGATTAAATGATGGTAGTGGGTCTAATCTGAAAATTTGATGAAAAGTGGCCTACAAGTTGTGATGTGTTGAAGTAAGTGGATCGAATATGAAAATTTATGAAACATGGTCAACGATGGTGCTATGGGAAATGAGGAATTTGAAGCTTATTTCTAGTAGTAGCTGGTGATCATATTAGGGGTTTGGATCTCCCTTCTAGTGGGTGCTGGTAACTGAGATCAAAGGGTTGAATCTCCCTTCCAGTAGGAGATTGAGAGCGAGTGAAGGTTTTAGCCTTTTGTAGGTGGGTGCTTGCGTGCTAGTATCAGTGTGCACCAATACAAGATTGTAAGAGATTTTAATTGTAATAAAATTGAGGATAGTTATGACAATAACGATGGTTTTCTCCCACATTGGGTTTCCACCTCAAGTCCTGCTGTTCATGTGTGTTTCTTGGGTATGATTCTTTATTTTGTCCCTACTATACATTTTTATTGCTTATGAAATGTTTGATGAATCACTGATACACTAACTTAAGTTAAACAAATGAAGATTTAAATGTAATGTCCATAATATTTCCTTAGCATTGAATCATAGATATATTTTCATATCTTGTTTGAGGACCAAAATTCCCTTTCCTTTCTAGAAATGTTTGGGTCCTTTAGCATTCAACACTTTTTCCCACAACTTATCCTTTTCTATCTTGCATAGAAACCATAAGTTTTTAAATGAGGTTACTTTCTTGTCCTATTGACATTCGTTACCTTTCTTATCACTTAAAACAAATGTGATTATCCTTTTATCATTTCTTCTAGATATCACAATTGAGATTCTATGAGGATTTTCCTTCAACTGTATGTAGATAGGGTCTAAGTTATATGACCTTATTTACTGCATATTTAGAGTATATATCTTTTATCTTATCATATATCTCTTTGATGTATCCTCTCCTTATACATATGGATGAGGGGATATTTGATTGATTTCATAAGAATCCTTTGAGCCCTAGGAATGATAGTAAGGAGACTAGGTCTAGGGTTTAAGGTAAAATTTCAAGGTCAAGTTATAGAGAATATGAATGAGGCTAGGTAGGTAGCTTAAAAGCATGCTTAGTTTGTAATTGTGTATAGGATGAAATGATTGAAATTTTGAATGAGCATTGAGGTGAATTCATTTATTTAGAAGAATGTAAACATATAATGTAAATCTTTTAAAACAGAGCATGAAAATACATGTTTTCTACTTATAAAAGACAAGATAAACACAGAGAAGAATGTATATGAAAGAGGAAATCATATCATTTAACATGATAATATAAACATACGGAGAAAGAACAAATGCTCCAAGGCATACCACGGGATTCTCAACACAAATTCTGCAACACTGTCTTTGATTTCATTCCAAAAGGCTTGTAAAATAGATCCATTGAAAAAAAAAGGTATCCAACCCAAGAAAAGACTAAAGAGGGTATACTTATAGATATATGCACATTGAAACCTCATAGGGTCAAAATACCATCCACAATGCATCATACATACATGATATGAGTCAATTCCTAGAATCTAGGGAGGTTAGAAATAATTCCCTCAAATTCAGATATAGACTAAGAGTGTGTGACCCCCACATTAAATTACATGTTTCCTCATGATAATAAGAGGAATATTCTTGTAGCACCTTTACTAATTATTTCTTTTGATGTTATTCCAGATTATAAATAATATTCAAAGTTTTTCCTGGAAAAATTTCTATTAAATAATTGCCAAATTTCTCCATATAATGTAAATACATCTTACGAGATGATAGATATTCAATATTACATTGCTCTTGAAAATTTTGACTAGATCCACAACATGTGGAAGATTCATTTTTTTTTTTCCATTAGATTTAAAGTTTGATCTTCTTCATCCATTTGTGAAGTAGAAAATATTGGTTGTATATCAATAGCATCATCTGTCCATTCTTCACTTTCTACTTCTATTGTTGTTTTTGCAGGAGGATATAATGTGAATTTCTTTGTTGAATTTACATTAGATATAAACATATCACCATATATATAGCTTATAAAATCATCAATTATAGCTAACCATGGTCTACCTAGGATCAATGAGTGCCCCCCCTAGATTATTCTTTGGTGTAAAGGTCATAAAATCAATAGGATATTCCCAAGAATGTAAGTATACAAACACATCTTCTAATACACCATCAGGTTTTATATTAGATATGTTTGCTAATTGCAATAATGTAGGTGTATAGTGAATATTAGTAAGTTTCAATTGATCCAAGTCAATCAATGTGCTTGGGATCTTGACGCCATTGATGTGCGTTTTCACAATGGTACTTCCTGGGTCAAGATATGTTTGAATTGTTGTTTTTCCCATCATGATATCTGTAATATTTACAACTAATTGAATTATTTTAACTTTTTCCATTTTTCTTCCAGGTATTTTAATGCTCAACTCCCTAATTGTATTTACAAATATTGGCATTTCTTTGATAGCTTGTAACAAGGGAATATTTATACAAACATTCTTCAACTCATCCATTATATCATAATCGGGAAACATAATCTATTTTTCTTTCCCCTCATCAATTTTCAATCTTTTAGGAAAAGGTAGATTTTGCACAGAAATTGAAGGTTGTTCTATAATAGGAGTTGATTTTATTGGAATATCTTCGGTATGTACATGGGTGGTTTGCTTATGAGAATTTTCTCCTTGAATAAGAGGTGTATCTTCCTCAAAGAGTTTTTCTTTTTCAGTTCCATGAATAATAACATATGGTGACTTCTTTTCCAATAGTCTATCAAATATAAGTTGAACATTATTTATATCTAATGGAGCTATCATGTAAGTTTGGAAATTTTGTCCTTACACATTGTAAACATGTTGTTTATTATTTCTAGTTGGAAGTGGTTGAGAAGGAAGTTGGTTTGGTCTTTGTGGAAATGGTAATGAAAGTTGTGGATTGGGATTTTGAGGATGAGAGGGTTGAACAGGCTGAGGGAAATATTGTGGTGGAAAATCAGGGTAAGGTTAAGGATATTGAGGATACTCTCCATAAGGATTTTTCCTTCCTTGTGCCCAGGGTTGAGGCCAAGGATGCCAAGGCATAGGTGAAGTACAATTTTTTTGTGATGGTTGTGCATTGTTTGGGTGTTGAAACCTTGAGTTTGTGAATTTTTCCATGGTATTTTAGCAATAAAACAAAGAATATATACTTGATTTGGCACCAATTCCTCTTGATAGGCAGCTTTAAGACCTAGTATTGAAGGAAATTCTTTCGTATCATAATTTTCTTCACATATGACACACATTTATATGCTTTTTGAATCAAGAGGATGTTCTCTCAAGGCAAGTTTCTTTCTACATTTAGGACAAAAAATAGATAAACATTTTCAATTTTTTTCTTGTTTTGTACTTTAAGGATCTCTATTTTTGAGTAAGACTCCCTAAAATATATGTTTTAAAGTTGTAAAAAAAATTTCCTATTCAACTCTACTTACTATCCCAGTTGTAGATTTATTAATCCTAGGCATAAGAGAATCTCTTGGATTTTTCCCAGTTCTTGCTTTACCTCTTGAAATATGTATGCATAACTCACAAATTTCTCCAAATGATAATTGATAGATATCTCCTTTACCCATAAAATTGATAAGACCAATCCACTCATCTCTGATAGATTTTAGTAAGAGAGATTTCAAATTTTCTTCATCTATATTATTCATTTTATCCCTTTTGATATTATAAACAAATATTTCATTGAAATCTTCAAGATTTACATATTATTTTTGCATCATTTTGAAGACTTCATCTTTAAGGTTATCGGGCATTCAACGATCCTTGTTTTTCTATAAGAATTCATTTTCATTTGTTCCTATGTTTTGATAGAGTTTGTTCCTAATCCCATAAGACATTTTAATGTTAAATCCTTAAGAGTATCTGGAAAAAATTTCAACTTTTGAGTATCGAGAAAATAGTCATAAGATCCACATAAGAATTCAAACTCAAAGAAAAATATTTTAGCACCCTCACTTCTTAATCCAAGGAAATTAGGGAGGATAGAGGGTGATATATTTTCATTGTAGTTGTGGTATCTTCATCAAAGATGGGAGATCCAAAACGTTCTGGATCTCCTGTACCATCTCCTCTTCTTCTTCCTCCACCTCTTACAGCTCCAATCCTACCTCCTCTTCCACCTCCAATCCTAGGTTATTTGCCATTCACATTTTGTGCTTCTCCATCCCCTTCTCCAACCATTATATATTCCTTAGAACTAATGTTATGTTCCAAAATTTGATTTTGTAATTCCTCTTCTAGTTCCTCTGGTTCTTCTATCAATGGAATATTAAAGTATGTTTCTTATTCTTCTTCTTTACTATGGACTTCTAGTTCTTGTCCTAGAAGTTGTTCTCCAGTTGAAGATATAAAAAATAATCCTTATGTTGGGATGTAAGATATTCTTCTTCTATTATGGCTTCAGTTAATGCATTTGGTGAATATCTAGGTTGGATTTTAGATCTAAGTACCTCAGGAAGTTTGTGTCTTCCTGCAATGGATGGAATACGAGTTTGGGTGGATGGTGTGACACTATGAGGTCGTGATGGGGTGAGTGGTGATGCTGGAATCAAACTTATACCTATACCTATAAATATACCTCTAGAGTCTCTTTCCCTATCCATATCATTTTTTGTTTTTGTTTTTATGAATGAAAAAAAACTCATATATACACTTCTTCGACAATGACAACAAAATGTTTGGTAATTTAATTTATGTTAAATTACTTACATGTATCATCAACCAGGGCTAGTAAGCTGATAAAATGTACATGCACAATATGTTCTAGGAGTCTTTGTTACTCACACAATTTCTAAGTTAAATTCAGTTATCTAAGTGCACTTGTAACTCTAGAAATAATGACCACACCCTTCTGGAAATGAATTGCACACTCACACCTTGATCAAAATAAAATCACTCATTCACTTATTTTTGAATAAAACCGCACTCGCTTGTAAGAAATCACACTTGTTCAAATGGAAATCACACTTTCTTGAATGGAAATTACACACTATTCATGAATGGAAATCACTCTAAAATATCACACACACTTGCATAAATGAAATTGATCCTATTTAACTGGAAATCACACTTTAAATTGGATCTGCTTCAAAATGGATAATAAACTATACAATAGAAAATCCTATCTATTCCATTACAGTATTAAACTCTATTCTACCCATGTGCATCTGAAATCTATGAGATAAAAATGATTAGTAGAATAATTTAAAACTCGGATCCAAAGGAAATAAAAACACAAACGCTTAATCAAATTGACAAAAACCTACAGGAAACATAAACTAAAATGAAAATTGTAAATTAAAAAAAACACCTTACTGTTTCTAGGGGGCCCTCCATGAGAAGTAGGTAACGCTGTGATATTCTCAACCATTCACTAACCACACATTGAACACTTATGGAGAAAATGAAATTGCAATTATAAAAAATAGTATTAATAACTTGAAATTCACTCTTTCTGTCATTGTTTTCATCTCTATCGAGAGGCATATTTATAGAGCTCATGGAAATAAAATATTCATAGCTATACACCTAAACCTAATCAACAAAAACTATTTTTAACTTTGAAAGATAACGTCATATAATTCGCTCATGATTTTCTATATCAAACTAAATCATGAGGCACAAATCTTGTTCTTGCTCAATTGTTGTCGACTACAGAGGTTGACCTTGCCTTTGAATGCATTACCAAGACCCGTTTACATCAATATAGCTCATGAGGGTAGGAGGAAATTGTTGTGTGCATCAATTTTCCTCATACCCATATATTTCTCTCTGTAGCTGGCATCTTGGAACTTGTCAAACCATGAACTTGGTTGGAGAATTGTGTATTAGCTATAGAATCATTATAATTTGGTAGCTGAAGTAAACATTAAACTAAATAATAAATAACATTATCATTTTATGCAATAAGATACAATTATATACCTTCCATGTCATTAATATTGTAGCTTGATGCCCAATGTGTTGTTATGAAGATCAAAACGAAAGAAATGGGGTGAAAAGGGGTGTCAAAAAGAAGAAATTGTGGGATTAAAAATGTCCTTAGATGAAATATTGTCATTTAACAACTTCAGGAAATGATGTTTTTGATGAGTATAGGCACTTCCTTTCTAAGAACCATAGGTATCTTGCTACTAAAAAACATATTTTCAGTGGGAAATAAGGGACTAGATTAAAACCATGAAGGATGACACCTCACCTATGGAAGTTGGAATATAACAGAAATCATCATGAAGGACATGAGCTTCCATGAGGAATGGAAATTATCCCACTCAATTCTTGAGGTTGGAATACTATGAGCACCTAAAAATAGCTCATTTGTTTGATACAGTGCATATTGAGAAGAGCGTGACAGAAACTTTATGAAAAATCATAGATGGTAAGAGGGATAAAGATAAAATCCTCAAAATTTATAATGACATTGTGGAAGCCAATCATGTAATGAAAAGTGGGATATGATCAAGTATAAATGGATACCCAAACAACCTTCCATGGTTATTGACAGAAAAGAAAAGTGATGATCTAAAAGAGGTCATTCAAAGTGTTATCACTCCCCCCAACTGCCAAAGGCTGAGAGTGGGATTGAAGGAAGGTAACCACAGACCAACCTTTAAGTAAGGTAGATAGCCCTACCAAGACAAGAGAAGTTTCTCTCAATGTCACTCTGCAGTCAATTCAATGGCTGAATATTTAATAATCTTAGGGTAGGTATGTAAGCTTAGTAAATAGGGTTTTTGTTCGGTGTTTCTCTGCTGGATAGGAATGATAGTAAGGAGACTAGGTCTAGGGTTTAAGGTCAAATTTCAAGGTCAAGTTGTAGCGAATATGGATGAGGCCAGGTAGGTAGCTTGAAAGAATTCTTAATTTTTTATTGTGTATAGAATGAAATGATGGAAATTCTGAATGAGCACTGAGGTAATTCATTCAATTAGAAGAACATAAACATATAATGTAAATATTGTTAAAATATAGCATTAAAAGGCATGTTTTCTACTTATAAACTGATAATATAAACACATAGAAGCATGTATATGAAAGTGGAAATCATATCATTTAACATGATAATATAAACATGTAGAGGAATAAAAAATTCTCCAAGGCATACCACAAGATTCTTAATACAAATTCTACAACACTGTCTTTAACTTCATTCCAAAAGGCTTGTACAATAGATCCACTACAAAAAACAACTATCCAACCCAAGAAAAGACTAAATAGGGTCTACTTATAGAAAATATGCACAATGAAACCTCATAGGGAAAAAATTTCATCCACAATGCATCATAAATACATGAGATGAGTCACTTCCTAGAATCTAGGGAGGTTAGAAACCATTCCCTGAAATTCAGCTATAGGCTACGAGTGTGTGTCCCCAATATTAAATTAAATGTTTCCTTATGATAAGAGGCAAAAAAAAACTCAATTACTCCAATTATAGCTCAAAGGACAACAAAAAATGAAATTCTGACTTTTTCTGGGCTTGACAAGTGTGCTCAGGAATCCTATGTGGATGTGTAACACTTTTTGACAGATGCGTAACATGCTTTTTACAGATGTGTAACAATTTTTTGAAGTTGATTTTGAGGGAATTTTGGGACTCCAAATCCAAATCTTAAAAATAGGTCAACTATCCCCATGTGTCTAGTTTTCAGAACATCTTGAATTTTGAAAAATGACCCATGGTAAGACCTCCAAAAGTTGATTCTCCCAAGGTTACTCCATATGTGTAACAGACTGTCAAAAATACTGGCAAAAGCATAGAAAATTGGTGGGTTTTTGGATTTTTATTCCAAACTAGAGCTTTTTATGAAGTAAGGGTTCCTGATATATGATATATGCATCAAAATGCATCCAACCATGTAATTCATTCATAATTTAGGTGCCCTAGTAAAAAGTGTAACAACTTGGTGCTATGCATCTGTGAAGGCTGAATTTCCAGTTTAGTGCAAAAATCATTAAAAATACCAAAATTTCTCAAAACTTATCCAAATTTTTTTTGTGTTACCCTTGGATGATGTTCTAAACAAACAATGAAGCTTTAGCCTACAAATTTAAACTATCCTTCTCCTTTAGCTTCATTTGAGCCTCTCTAAGCTTCTTTTCACTTTTTTAAGCCTCATTTGTGAAATTTTGTTCCTGTTACAATAATGATTGGCCATATGCCTCTAAATATTCTTGTCTATTTTGGATCTTTTCAAAATATTCTCCAAATGTTTGTTCACCCTTCCTAACTAGAGTTCTTTGTCTTGATTGATCTCCATAGCTATTAGCTCATCAAAGGTCAATTATTCATGTGGATGAGCTGACTGCCTTTCAAGCTCCAACATCCTCTTAAGGCCTCTTCTCTTTGGCCTTCTTGGCTATGTTTCAATCTCCATGTCCTACATTTGATCAAAATCTATCACTTTTTTTCCTTTATCTTTATTTGTCTCTAGGTTTTCTTGAGGTTTACTTTGTATCAACTGCTTCACCTTCAATTGCCAATTTTCTTGCTATAGGAAAGTAATTTGAGAATTTGCAATGGAGAAACTCTCCCTCAATTCTTCTATTTCCTCATCCTTTTCCCTTATGATCTCTTCAGCTGATTTGACTTCATCTTGTTCTGCCATGTCAACATCCATGGGTGCTTGTTCATCAGGTTGCTGCAATGGTGATTCAATTAGATGCATCAGTAGCTACTCCTCTATTTCTCTTTTCTCAGCTATAGTGTCAAGTGTAGGTACACTTTTGATTAATTTGGGAGCAAAGACCTGTCTCTTCCCCTTGTCATAGGTGTGAGTGAACTAAAAAACCATAGGAACCT
This sequence comes from Pinus albicaulis, assembly GCA_034641835.2. NCBI lineage: Eukaryota > Viridiplantae > Streptophyta > Pinopsida > Pinales > Pinaceae > Pinus > Pinus albicaulis. Next base: position 602,675,521 of record CM076570.1, on the reverse strand, counting down.
TTGAAATATGAGTTTTCATGATGGAAGAGCCAACCTCCATTGGCTGTGTTGATACTGATGGTGATGGTGTGCTATGCATGATAGGAGAACTAGTGGTGGATGATGCTGCTACTTTCTCCATGAAAGTTTCCCAAGTCATGTTGATACATGAGAGATGATGTAAATCAATGATTTTGACTAGAACATGGTGGAAAATACTTGGATGATGATCTTTGTTTATGTTATGAACCTTCTTAGTCATTCTAACTAAACTTTTGTACAAGTAATGTGGCAAGTCAAGTGGTTTAGTAGAGGTAAATATGGTACCTATACAACCTAGAGAATCTTCCTTCATAGGTGAAATATTTCATAATTAACCTCATCAAAGGAGCATATCTGTTAAAAATATGCATGAAAGGGAAGATCTACTCATGGTTCTCTATAGCATGACGTTTGAGGAACAATTTGTAATCTTCAAGGTCTATTTCCATGCCCTTAAACCATTTTTGTCCATGACTAGGTATACTTGTTTCTAAAGAAATCACGTCTGTTGATAAGTTGAACTCTACACCTGAAATGATGGCCTTTCCCATACTGAAACTAGTAGCAAATAAGCTTGTAAATTGGCAACGACAACATTCTTCCATGATTTTCTCACATAATCTCAAACATCCAGTCCTCTCAAAGAATCCTTTGGAAAAAGGTGAGGCATTGAATTCTTGCAATGTGGAGGGCTCAAATCTGATGTGGCACCCTCCTTTGTGGATTTTCTTTTCACTCTCCATAATGTCTAATAGAAAAATAAACCCTAGGTGTTTAGATGTAGTGGGTATGTTGACTATGAATTTGGAAAAACAGAGGACATGGATAGGGTAGGTTTGGAGGATGAAATGAAGGGTTGTGAAGCCAAGGAAAATTCCCATAAAATATCAGGAGGTATATTTGTATGTTGGCTTCAAAATACAGGTGAAATTTGGTGAAATGGATGTAAATAAGGTGATCAAATTTGGAAAACATAGGGATTTCCTAATTCTGTAATAGAAAAATAGTATGAAATTAGGGTTTGATGGGAATGAAGTGTAGGGAGACTGTGAATGGTAGGGAATGATATGATATGGTCTAGGGAAGGTGTATGAGGGTTTTATATGGTAGGGATAGATTTTAGTTCAATGAAATCATCCAATGATAAACATAAGTGAAAAAGTAGTGGAAAAGGAGGTAAGAAAGAAAACCAACACTATGCTTGATAAGTTGACTTGAGGAGGATATGAGGTTCTTAATTAATATTGAGGAAAGTTTTAAAACCGATGGAAATGACCCTAGAGCTTGGATTAATGATTTGAGAGAAAAATATAAAAAAAGCAACACACTCACTGATGCGTAACAAAGGTGCCAGATGTGTAACAAAGGCTCCAAATGAGCCACACTTTGGGATGAGAGTGGAGGGGAGTGCGTGGGAAGGAGGGTGGTAAAATGAGTTGGTTTGGTGGATTTTGGGGGGGGGTGGGGTCGAGATGGTTTTTGGTATTGTGACGGGGAGTACGAAATGAGGAGAGGCTGACACGTCGGTGTGGGACAAGCAGGAGGAAACAACCTCTTCGCCACCCCCCCAGTAAAGGTCAGATGAATATGGGGGTGCGAGAAATGTTGTGGGTCATTGATTTGGTGAAGTAATTGATCGGGTATTTGGGTGGAGCATGAGACTTAACCCCCAACGACAAAATTATTTTGTCGTTTTCTACACTTATGAAATGAGCAGAAAAATTTGGTTATAATACAAAATGTGTTGGAATAGGGTCCCCTAAAAATCTGCGATTTTGTATAAGTTTTGTATATTTTGGTCTTAATTAATCTAGCGCAGGGGTTTTGGGGTGGGTCAAATCCCCTAATGCATTGTAACGGGTCAAGGGTAGACCAAGAGTCTACAAACCATGGTTTGCAGACCATTGGATGCATAGGCTAAATCGGTATAAATAGATGAACCTTTTTTGAGTCATAGGTAGAGAAAGATAGAGATTGATGATAGTTGCGGAGTATTAGATCTATTTGGGTTGATAGGGTAAGGAATCCTATTAGCTGTGTGCGCGGAGATCCTTAGTCTTGCTGTGTGCGGACCCTGCTGGCTGTGTGTGCAGGCTGTGTTGGATTGTATTGGGATTTTGATGTTAATACATGCGAATTTGGTCAGAGTATCTAAGTTTTTGTTGATGCGAACTATTGGATCTCTGGTTGACTATTCGTTGTTATAATACAGAGTATTCCTGTGATCTATTGTTTATGTGTTTATGATCTTACTCGTGATATTAATGATGCAAAGGTGCAGATTTAATCTATGACTGATAGTAAATTTGGTAACTGTGGGCTATTGAACTGCGAATAGATCTGTTTGATAGCTGTGAGAATATTCTTGTTCTTGTTAGATGAACCTATGATCTATTGATTACTGTGATAATATTTTTTGTACTGATAGATCAGTGTTGCACACATGGATGCGAGGATAGTTAGTAGATATGAGCTATGTGATATAAGTCTGTAATTAGATCTGAAGCTGTTAAGCTGGGAACGTAGCCTTGTTTGGCTTACCTGCTCTCTCTTGGGGTGCGGAAACCTGGTTCCAGCACCCTCCCATACTGCTTCAGGTGAGACTTTGGCCTGCGCAAGAAAGTCACTGCCGAAAGGGCTAGTAGTATAGGGGTTTGTTGGCAAACCTTAACCTCTGAACCTGGGTCAGGGCCCCTCGAGCCAACAAATGGTTTCGTTTCCGGTACCGGGAGTATTTTGGGAGAGAGATCGGGTAATGCCAAGAGAGTATTGGAAACTTGAGAACAAATAAATTCAGGAGTGGTTTGAAAAACAAATTCAGGAATTTGTGATAAAAAAGAATTGCAGCACAAGGATGACATCGGAAAAGTGGAAGAATAAGTACGTTTTCACAGAGATCTACAAGATTTTATTTCTGATGTTTGCAACCAAGCTGCAAGAGTGGCTTTCAAGGCTTGTGGAGTTCCAGAAGTATTGGAAGGACGAACGGATTATGCAGTGGACATCAGAGCTGATTCAACAATTAGAAAAGACTAATAACACCATCACTCACATGGTAGATCATTGGGTGGACAATGTGGTAGGAGGTTTTGTGACATAATTTTCGATTGATCACGTTGTCTCTTACTCCGAAGCGGAACAAAGATTCTTCAAGGGTTTCTGGGGTAAGTTTCTGAAAACTCTACCATTACTCATTAAGATCTTATTGTGCGAAAAGAGTATCCTATGTAGTCATACAGAGTGAATGAGCTCCAATCAAAGTGAGGGTACAACGCGCAGTGGTAAATACTACAAAACCAATCAAGAAGGGGATCGATCTGTCTATAGTCTAGTAAGAAATTATGCTACGCATAGCTCTCTGTATACGCCACCACAGAACCCTCATAGGGGTAATAATTCACCTCGGCCACCACCAGAAGATGATATGGCCTCGCACATGAAGCTACCCACCTTCAAGGGCACAGGGGATGAAGATATGGACCGGTTCTAGTTCGTCGCAGGATCAGTATGGACTACGTACAATGTAGCCAGCGATGCTATAAAGAGGGCACAACTATCCCTAGCCTTTGAGGGAAGGGCTTTGGACTAGTGTATGGGATACATTGGCCAGTATGTGAATGCCATCATCGAGGATATTAAGAATGCCTTAAAGCAGAAATTCAAGAAGCCCAAGTCCTACCCACAGATAGTGAATGATTTGAAGGATTTCAAGCAAGGACCGTCCAAGTCTGTATGGGAGGCCGACCAACGGTTGAAGAAGGTAATTAGAGAAGGAGGATTTCTATATGATGACAGACAACACACAGAGTGGTTCATCGCTATGCTGCTGCCACACCTACGCATACCAATGGGACATCAAGTCATTGAATCACAGGAAAAGGTCTTGGAAATTGTGATGAAGCTAGAAGCTACGCCAAGAGATGATACCCCGTTAGGAGTACAACAGATACAATGCCAGCTAGAAGCAATGCATATGGAGATCCAAAATCTGCGGAAGGCGCAAGGAACAAAGGCTAGCCTTGAAAGATGGTGCATACGATACAGGGTGAATGGACACACTAAGGATAACTACCCTCTACTAGCAGACTACATACAGGCCGGAGGACCCAATCCGTTATGACCTAGGGAAACTGCAAGACCCAATTCGGTGCTTTGGTGCGAAGATTGTTGTGTTGCGTGGCTGCACGATACCAAAGATTGCCCCCACCTTGTTGCCTATGTCACAAATATAAATCAACAATGGTGAAGGTTCTGCAAATCTATAGGCCATGATGAAAAAAATTGCTGCACGTATGATCTAATGAGAGATCGAGGAAATCTATATAGGGTACAAGAAGATCCGTCATCACCAAGATCCCCCTCGGGCATAGGTGGTTCTCTAGCCAGGGGAAGGAGAGGGGGCCAAGGTGGAAGCATAGTTAGGGGGAGGGGACAAATGGTTTGCTATAACTGCGGAGAAATAGGGTAATTTGCAAGGGATTGTGTAAACCCCGCAAGACAGTCCTATAGATACTGTAGATAGATGGATCATGTGATTGAAGATTGCTCGATTCTGATGACCAAAATACAGGAGAAGCAACAGACACCTACACAGAATGTATAGAGGGTCAAGGTGGAACCTCTGGATGAAGGGCCAAGTGCTAATGTTATCACATGCAGCAGCATGACCACTAGAGGAGCTGGGGAAAAACTGAGGCGGAGCATCTCATCCAAAAAGCGACTGTTAAACAAGAAGGGTTGGACTTACGAGAAGAGAAAGAAAACTTTGTCGCAACTCGCCAAGACTCTGCTAAAGCTGAGGCACCTACTCCTTAGGTCCCTGTGAACCTCAAGGCAGATGATGAGGTCAAAAATTTCTTGTATGCATCCATGAAGCTGCTGCGCAACCAAAGGGGCATAGAAAAACTCCAAGCTTTGATAGATAGCTGCGCAGAAAAGACAACCCCAACCATGGAAATTAAGGATATACACAAACTCTATAAGCATAAGAGATGCACTGGCAGGGACATGCAATTAACAATGAATATTGGTGACTATGATATGGATCAGGTTATTCTGGACCTAGGCTCGGATGCAAACGTACTACCTAAGAAAACTTGGTAGCGAATGGGAGAACCTAAGTTGGAATGGTCCACTATCCAGATGCACATGCCTAATCAATAGAAGATCATACCTTTAGGAATATTACCAAATATCATGGTAGACATCGCGAGGGTCAAGGCTTGGGCTGATTTTGAGGTCATTCAGATTGTAGAAGATGCAGACCCCTATCCTGCGCTCCTAGCATTGGGCTGGGCCATAGATATGGGCGGTATTATCAACTTAAAAAGGAAGAGCATGGTATTTGAAAGTGAAGGAACATGGGTGATAGTGCCGCTAGATCCCGCAGAAGGAGAAAGGTATACAAAGTTAGTGAGTGAGGAAGAAGAGGTGGATCATATCTATAAGATAACTGCGAGGGATGAAGACTGGGTCAATCCTACGACCGATGATATGCTTTTCTGGGAAAGAGATAGCAAATGATTCTCCGACTCTGACGAGGAAATGGAAAATTGGAAAAATTGGCTGCATGATGTCTCTGCAATGCGCTGCCTGCGGATTAAAAAGGACTTCCACTACATATATTTAGAGGTAAGAGAATTGCCCCACTTTAATGACTCCAGTAGTATAAAAGAGTGCGATGAGGATCCGCGCAATGTCTCTATTCCTGAGTCAGAAGGGGAGCGCACAGTTACGGGACCTCCACTATAGACTGAGGACACACCAAAGAATCAGAAACAACTACATTTGATCCTTGGACATATGGGCTAGTACAAAAGATTCATTCCAGGATACGCACTGACCACTGCACCTCTAGACAAACTGCTTAAGAAGGATGTTCCATTCTTCTGGGATGAAAAGTGCTAGAAGAGCTTTGAACTACTCCGGGAAGGAATGATATCTGCGCCAATTCTTAATTGTCCCAATAGGGTGAAGGAATGTCATGTATGTGTTGACGCATCGAGGATTGCCCTGGGAACGGTCCTCACACGGCCTAGTACTGGAGACATTGATTACCCAGTCGCATTTACTAGTCGCGAACTCCCGAGTGTGAAGAAAAATTATTCCACCACGAAGAAGGAAGGGTTGGCCCTAGTCCATGCAGTACAGAAGTTTCGACACTATCTGTTGGAAGGAAAATTTAAGATGTTTACAAGTCATTCGATTTTAAAGTTCTTGGTGAATAAGACTATGTTGGGGGGGAAACTCCGTAGGTGGCTATTGGTGATTTAGGGATACGATTTTGAAATCATGGTCAAGACAACAAAGCTGAATGTTGGGCTGGATCACTGGTCTCGAATTAGGATGGGCAGGAAACCCACTGACTTGAGGGAAGGATTGCCTAGTGCGTAGTGGTTCGCCATTAGGATCGTTTATGTGCACTTCACTGATATCATTCGACTCCTGACTACAGGCATGGAATCTGCAGGATGTTCGGTATAACAAAAGAAGGAGTTGGTTACCCGAGTGGCGGATTTTACCATTACTATCGGTCCTTTATATAAACTAGCGGCTAGTGAAGTGTGGTACAGATACGTTCTGGAGCACGAAGGGCATGCTATCATGGCAGACATACAGGAAGGCATAGTAGGAGGTCACTATGCAAGCAAGGCAATGGTACAAAAAATATTGCGGGCTGGGATATGGCGACGTAGAATTACATTTGGAAGGAAAAAGCTTAGGCAGCAGTAGGAGCGCTGGGAGCACAAGTGTACGCTGAGCACACCCAGGGTGCAAAAACTAGCTGTTGGAACAGTCAAATCGGGTAAAAAGGAAGAATTACCGTTGGATGGGATGGGCAGCCGACATTCAATGCAACGATTTCTGGAGATTTTTTACCATTTACTTGATGGTAAGTTACACGTGAAGTCTAGCCTACCGTTGGGCTATCACCAAAGCTATGAAACAGGTGGGCTAGAGCAGACAAGGGTTTCGTATCACTTGAATAGCTCGTACTTGGCATATTTGTCCTAGAAGAATTTGTGTTGTAAGAATTTATGTGCCTCTAGCGTCTATTTCCTGTCTAAGAAATTTTCTCCCTCGGACAGTAGCAATTCTGAGTTTGTCTTTCGTGCCAGGATGTCAGCTACGAATCCTGCTGAACCCTCGGAACCAGTCATCTTGGCAGAACTGAGCATTGAGGAAGTGGTAGAAATTGAGTCTGAGGCGGAAGAATTTTTCTCCACCCTAGTCACAAAGAAGGGCAAGGAAAAGGTAGAAGACTCCGGTAAACCTCCGAAACCCGCAAAATGGGTTACGGGGACATCTCGTGCTTCCCCACGGAATGTAACATCCTCGACGATGGCATCCAGGCGTGAGCTGTTCAGGAGGAGGCCCAGCCTGCTAGAAAAATCAACTGGTTACCTCCTTTCGTCCAGCCACACAGAATCTCGACACGCATGCCCAAGAGCCTTGATGGCCTGATAACTTATTTGCAGACGCCGTTGAGCCCGGGAGAAGTCCCTATCATTGGTGACCCTGTTGGAAGGCTGCACGAGATCAAATTTGACGATCATGACTTAGCTAGTCTAGAGGCCTTCCCTGAGCTAGCGCCTGAATTATACCTTGACATGATTTAGGAAAACAATGGGATAAAAATTTTTCCTCAGCACTGGGTGCGTTGATTGGACAGGTCTGGGTTCCTGAACTTGCTAAGGATGCCTCACTTTGGTCACTACACTGTGACGGACCAACTAGCTCGATATTTTCTTTCCCTAATTCATAATGGAAAACTATGGATCCGGGATAGGATCCCCATCGACGCTACGTTCGTGCACAAAATTACTGGCCTTCCCATGCATGACCCTAAACCTCTGGAGCGCATGGGTAAAAAATATGATGCGGAATTGGCTGAGTATGTGTACAATATCTACCATGTGGAGCGCAATACTTGGGCTTTTATAATCAAGTCTATTAGTGACCAAGGCATGCAAATGGGCACGATGTTGTTGGCATGAAAAATGATGAGAAAATGTCAGGTATCCTCTATCCCAACCTACGTAATTCAGTTAGCAGGCCAATGCAGAAAAGGGGTATGTTTTAACTGGGCCCAGTATTTGTGTGATGAGTTTTTGACTAATGTTTGTGAGTCCCAGGAGTAGGGCTGCGCCTTTTGTTATTCCTGGTTACTATTCCTCATCGTGTTGGTTGCCTGGGAAGCCCCTGTGGAGTCATTCCTTCCTGAAATTACCTCGGACAGGTGCGAAGGGGCTCGCTATGCACACTTGTGGTATTATAAGGACCCGCAGCGTCTCGAGGACAACCAAGTTTTTTGGGTCCTCTTTTAGAGTAACTTGGCCACAGACATTCACTCCCGACCACAGTTGTCCCCTGCCATGTATGAAAAATACAAGGACATTGTAGCATTTCATATCACTATGCACAGCATCTAGATCAAGGCACACAGGGATAAAGCCTGGACTTTTCTCCCCTATATGGTGGCGGATGTAGAAATTGACAACATCATTGCGCTCTGGCCTCCTAACTAGAAGATCGGCTTCAAAACTAGCGGGAAGGGCATCGAAGAGATCAACACATCAAAAGTCACCCCCTCCATTGTCATAACGAATACCAGAGGTGCGACCAAGAGTACCAGACAAGACGTAACTGTAGCTGCACAAAAGGATGCGCAATAGACGTAGACCTTTGAGAAGGACATCGAGGCAGAGACTTAGGCAGATTTTCAGCTAGCCCTAGGAACCGAACGACTGAATGTCGAGGACCTGCCTCCCCCCGCGGAATGAAGAGAACAAGTGTACCTGTCAAAGCGCCCCGCAAGAAGCAGCGCTCCCAACGGGCGACACGTGACAAGACAATCACATTGACTGATGGAGACCTTGAAAAAATCATAGAGGTGATCATTCTAGCTACAGAGCACAGATGGGTAGCCTTGGAGGAGTAGCAGAAAGCTACGATAGACAAAATCTAGGCTGAGCTCTGGGCGCTCCAGATGAAGACAGATACATTGTAGACCACTGCGAAGCACACCGAGCTTGAAAATGTGATTCATCAACTTTGCGCAGATGTTACCACAGAGATCCCAGCCACCACCACCCCTCAGGAGAAGGTTGAACGGTTGGTCGCAGCATTGAAGGTCTCCCACGAGGAAGTTCAGATTATCCAAGCACGAATGGAGCAATGGATCGCTGATCTCCAGGCTAAGTTGCAGCCTGAAACACCTCCGGAGGTATGGTCCCAGTGCACTGCACTGGTCACTGAGGCTACGAACACCATTACAAGGAAAATCATGTAGGGTGCCCAATTATTAGAAATGGCCATGCAGCTATGGACCAAGGTCCAGCACGACCTGCTCCTATGTAGCATCAATTAGGACCTGCAACAAAAAGAAGAAGAGTTCGGGAAGTTAGAAGCCACCCTGCCCACTTTAGTTCCTGCTCAATGCTTGACACAGCTACGCACTAGTCACGCCCTCCAAGCTGATATTGATGAAATTCGACAAAATAATAATGCCCTCGGCGATTTCCTGAAGCCCTCAAACTTTCAAAAGATGTGGATGTCGTGGTTAAGAAATTGAACCAGATTCTGGAGAGTGTCACCACCGCGACTGAAGGCCTGATTTCAGAAACACTGGTCAACATTTCACAAAAATGCCGGTGCTCAGAGTGAAGGCATGCTACCTCCATTGGCCACGACGATCAAATTTTTGCAGGCACAGGTGGATAACCCACCATCTTAGTGACTCGGGACGAGTCACAAGATTGTGTTGGGGGACTGTTGGAACAAGGTCCCCTAAAAAGCTGCGATTTTGTATAAGTTTTGTATATTTTGGTCTTAATTAATATAGCGCAGGGGTTTTGGGGTGGGTCAAAGCCCCTAATGCATTGTAACGGGTCAAGGGTAGACCAAGAGTCCACAAACCATGGTTTGCAAATGATTGGATGCATAGGCTAAATCAATATAAATATATGAACCATTTTTGAGTCATAGGTAGAGAAAGATTGAGATTGATGATAGTTGTGGAGTATTAGATCTGTTTGGGTTGCTAGGGTAAGGAATCCAGCTGGCTATGCGCGCGGAGATCCTCAGTCCTGCTGTGTGTGGACCTTGTTGGCTATGTGCGCAGGCTATGTTGGATTGTATTGGGTTTTTGATGGTAATATATGCGAATATGGTTAGAGCATCTAAGTTTTTTTTGATGTGAACTGTTGGATCTCTGGTTGAATATTCGTTGTTCTAATACGAAGTATTCCTGTGATCTATTGTTTATGTGTTTATGATCTTACTCATGATATTACTGATGCGAAGGTGTTGATTTAACTATGACTGATAGTAACTCTGGTAACTGTGGGCTATTGACCTGCGAATGGATCTGTTTTATAGCTGTGAGAATATTCTTGTTCCTATTAGATGAATCTACGATTTGTTGATTACTGTGATAATAGTTGTTGTACTGATATATTAGTGTTGTGCACGTGGATGCGAGGATAGTTAGTAGATACGAGCTCTGCGATATAAGTATGTAGTTAGATATGAAGTTGTTAAGCTAGGAATGTAGCCCTGCTTGGCTTACTTGCTCTCTCTCGGGGTGCGGAAACCTATTTTCGGTACCCTCCCATACTGCTTTGGTGAGACTTTTGCTTGTGCAAGCAGGTCACTACCAAAAGGGCCAGTAGTATAGGGGTTTTTTGGCAAACCTTAACCTCTGAACCTAGGTCAAGACCCCTCGAGCCAAAAAAATGCCTCCAAAATTTTGATAGAGACATAATAAACTCAAACATTAGGATATTGGTGCATTTTTATAATGTTTCTCAACCTTCGGATAGAATGCACTAATGAGCCTATACTTTAGGATAAAGTGTTTGATATAAAATTGACCTCTTTTTATCCTTTCAACCATTTTTGGGAAAAATTGACAATGAAACAAGTTTTGAAATAAGAAAAAGTGTCTTAATTATTCTCTTATCTATGCTTACTCCCTTTAAAATACCGATTTGATGAAAATTAAGCCTTGTTCGCCCTCTTTGGTGATATTTTTGGACTTTTCAGTGGAAAAACGAGACCTAGATATAGATTGTGATGGAGATGGAATGACTAACCTAAGAATCTAAATGAAAATGAGTGACATTACCTCTAAGATGATGATGGCCATGGAAAGCATGAAGGAAGCGAAATTTCTAACCTAGACCATATGCAGTGACCAAAATTTATTTGAAAACTTATTTGAAAAGAAAAAAATGTTGACCTAGGACCACTAGAAAATAAACTGAAAGAGAATGTTTGATCACTGAACATACTGACACTAACATTGTCTCCAGCTCGGGATGGGATCTCCTTTAGAAGGTGTCAAGAACACCATAGATCAGGTATCCTTATCCATTGGGTGATGGAGTAAAAAACTGGAAATAAAATAACTTTGAAAAACTTGGGATGATGAAATAAAACTGGAAATGACTTTGACTCAAAAATTTGACTTTACTATGACTTAAAAATTTATTGAAACTTTTGAACTCTTTTTTTTTTTAAATAAAAAAAACATGAGATCAATGTAGAAGTCTCATGGCATTTTCCTCGAGCTTCAAGCTTCTGCAACAACTTCCTTATTCTTGGACAACAAATAAAAATGATATGTACCATGAAAGTGAACCTCTTCTTCAATGATCATGTAAGGTAATGTTCTACCTCTTCTTCATTTTTATTTTTGTAGTATGTTCTACCTCTATCCCCCCCAGGCGACTTCGACAACAACGTCAAACACATTATATATGATCTTAGAAAATACATGAGTTAAGTAGCGATTTATATGCCGGGTGTTTTTTCAATTAGTTGTTGATCAACTTATGACATGTTTTAATTGTAATGTAATATATTATGTTTTTTTTTAAACATGTTATTTTCTTGCATCATCTGTTGATGGTTTTCATTGAAAGAAATACATAACGATGATATAAAGCATTGGAAGAGAGAAATTTCTCAGCTAATGTGTGAAACACAAAAGTATATAACATGGATTTTTTCAAAGCACAAAAACACTACCTCATACACTAAGTTGAGGAGATTGAATTGTGTGGACCTATACACACACGGTCAATGTGGATGGTGGAGAGGAACTTGAAATCATTGAAGGCTTTGGTTGGAAAAAGAGTATGTCCCGAGGGTTTTATGTAAGAGGGATATATGGCATATCAATCCATGGTATATATTAGTCAATAATTTCCTAAATTAGCAAAAATATGTGTGTGGATCACATTTGGTATGTGAACTCCATGAAAAAATTTGAAGGGGAGCACATGTTGGGGAAAGGTAGAACGATGAAAGTTAGAGCTAATTAATATTTAACATTTAATATTTTTTATTATTTCATCAATTATTAATATTGACCATGGCAACTAATATTTATTGGTAATTATGAATTTTTAATACAATTGGTTGAGAGTGGATGCAACACATTTATACATTACAAACAATATTGATGGATGAATCCATGAATTGAAAGATGTGAACAATCTCATGGTACATTATCATGGAAAGGGGTGTATCCTTTGGTTAATGAAGTTTGTCATACCCTAGATGCTAATATTATGCATAGGGAAATTAATTTAGAAAATGGTTTGAAAGATAAACCACAAAGCATGATTTTTCACTTGCCTACAATATTTTATTAATTTATTTTATAAATATATTATTAATGTGAATGCAAGTGTGTTTTTTCAGATACTTACCAAGTTATATGAATATGTTTATTCATTGGAATTGAAACACCACAAAGTTATGTGGTACAATGGTCGTAAATTTCACATCAAAAAGTTGGATGAAAAGAGGAAAACTTGCGATTGTGGGATAACTGCAATCTTCCAGGTCACTAATGTTTCCTCCAGAAGTGACACCCATCCATAAGTATCTGAAATTTGATACTATGGGTATTTGGATGACATAAGTGAGTGTGACTTTGATTCCTTCAAATTGGTTTTGTTTGACGTGAAATGGTATAGGCTACGAATAGATGAACATGATCCTAATAAACATGTTATTCAACATGGTATTGGTTTTACCATGGTTAATACAAGGTCATTTTAGCTAGGATCACATCGTTATGTTCTTACAAGCCAATGTGAACATGTCTTTTACTTAAAGGTTCCAACTAGAGTGGGTTAGTCATATGTTGTTAGATATGATCAGAGAGGAAGCCCTGTCAAGTATAATGTAGTGGAATAAGATGAGAATGTGGAAGAGGATGATTATGTAGAGGAGAAGTTAGTTGATAATGTGTCATATCACAAAGATGTTGAAGAAGTTCAAGGAGATGTTCGAGAGAATTTTCTCGATGAATATGATATCGATGATCATGTATTTCCAGATGAAGAACTTGAAGAAGTTGAACCAAATGATGACATTGATGATGATGTTGAAATGGCTGATTGTTTCAACGACATTTTTCAACCATGTGATACCAATGTTGAGTTGGATGAAGAAGATTAACGGTGTAAAAATGTTGAAATGTAGGAGGAATGCGCTTATATGTTTTGAGTTGATTTTTTCTCTTTTGTTTAACTTAATTTTTTTCTTAGTAATTTTTATATATTCGTGATTCTTACTGTGTTACTTTTAAATAGTGTATAGTAGATAAGTTGGGTATTAGGAAAATTGAGAGCAATGCTGGGGGGGGGGGCGAGGGGGGGAATATGAGTTTCCACCTTCACATGGTTGGCCTTGTTCAATAAAAAATATTATATTATTCTAGAAACCAAGAGAAGCTTATTATTTTCACCAATCTCAAACTTCATGTACTTGTCACGGCCAATACATGACATAATTTATTATACCTCTCTTAGAATCTTTCTTCCAATCTCAAAGTAGATGAATCCCATGAATGAAAAATTATGGATAGGAACCAATTATATGCACCTATCTCAAGGTTATTGTTACCAATTGTCGGCTTACCCCGACTAAGGACCAATCTACCGCTTAAAATTAACTAATAATTAGTGGCCGAAATGATGCTCTAATTAATTTACCTTGCACATAGTGTGTTCTAAATCGAGCAAATGTTGATTTTTTTTTCAGTTTGTGCTTATACACACTAAAATTTGACATGGCTATAGTAAATTCATGCATTGATGATGTGGGAAGGTTTGGAGACTCAAGTATGAATCATAAAAATAATCGAAAATCAAGTGATATCACCTAGATTTAGGAAATTTTGATTTGCTGTATTTCATAATCTAAGCATTTTGACTCCTCCCCTGTGAAACAAAATTGATATATCATTTGGATTCCTTTGACTAGGCTACCTCTTCACCTAGGCTATATTATATATAATATAATAAGGCTTATTTCCCACCATAATATTCTTTCTCCCTCTATTCTCCTTCCCTCACGGCCAAACCATCAATCCACAATTTGAATCACAATAGAGTTGTGACCAGACTCCCACTACATTTATTTTTCAACATAAATCCATAGCATTCAAGCACCGAGCCATTTATCGTTAGGGTTGAATCGAAGGAGACATTGATATGATAGGGCCACGTCAAAAGAGACATTGATATGTTAGGGTCACAACGAAAGCATGAGAAACAACGAAACACAATGGTAATGCGGTTTCATCATGCTTCAAAATTATTTAGTTTGGCTTTAAAAATCCTGTGTAGGTCCTCCTCCTCGCGTAATTACATCATGCTCTTATTTAGTTATTTTTATCTGCTTTTATGTCTTGCATTTCATGTCTCTTTTATGATGATTGTTGGTGAGATTTTCCGAGTTATTTAGAGGCCTAGAAATAGGGTTGGTTTTATATTGAGAGGTACATCCGGAGCACCTTCATTTTAGTACAACAATTACCTTTTTTTCGCACCTTGAACTCCATGCACCCAAGACGAAAAACAAGGCACTTGTATGCTTTCTCTTCAGCGAGTGCAATTTTAACCTTTTAACTCTAAATTTGGTAGGAAACGAGGCTGAGTTTGGCCCTTGAAATATATAAATATATTCTGAGGATTTATTGCTGCCCACGATAATGCCTAGCTACCAGAGCCAACGTACTTCTGAGTGTTGGTTTTTTTTGTATTTGAGTTTCCATGCAAGTTTATTGGTTAGGTTTATAGTTGCATGTATCCTAAGCCACAAATTTGTATGAAGGAGTCTTTCCCAGGTTTTCACGATAAAAGGATTAAATTTGAGGCAATTCAACCATAAATTTGTATGAAGGAGTCTTTCCCAAGGTTGCACAACAGAAATATCACATTTGAGACCATTATTTGGGTGGTTGTAACACAAACCTTGGAAATCAATGAGGTTTCTCACCAACTATTTTTCTAAATGCCTCAACTAATATCTCTCTATTTTATTCCACAACCTTAATTAATTTGAACATTGTTGTCTTGTATTCACATTGGACAATAGGGCATGCTTTGAAATAATTTTTTTTATGGTCTGTAAACACATTTCTTATGGGTTGATATATAATCCCTTCATTTTATACTAGCATTTATTTGATATAGTTTGGTTGTGTGAAAAATGTTTGAAGGAACCCTTGACTGAATTGCTACGCATATGTAACAACCTTCACTTATTTTCATGGAATGCTAGTTACAAGCTCATGTAAAGATATTGGAGGTATTCTTTATGACCTAAAAAAAGAAGGAAAATAAGATACATGCATCTACTTTAGATCTGCCTTCTAACTCTCGATTTGATCAGTTATATTTGAGTCTATCACCAAACTGTTTGACAAAATGTTTGAGTGAACTCTGTCACATGGATTCTAGGCTTGATGGTATTTATTGTCACAAGGGTTCACTACCTTTCCATAGGGTTAATGGCACACCAATTTTCTCCAATATATTATCACATAGTTGTGTTATTGTGTATGCATCAAGACTTAGATATGCTTCTAAATGACCTTGACCATAGACAAACAACTCAGTTTTAAGATCTATGGAGATTTAACATTTACATATATTTTTAGGTCCATCATAAGGCTTCTTGTGTCTTGAATTAGGGCAATAGATTTGATTTCCTTATAGCCTAGCTTTGATACCATGTTGGAAATTCAATTGCAAGCATAAATTTCCAATACAATATAATTAATTGTGAGTATTATTATTCTTTTAGCCTTTATTCAAACTTCTTCAAGAAATTAGATTTTAGTATTTCAATCATTCAAGTTTGTGTACACATATATTAATTCTAATAGGCCTTGGGGGTCTATTAACGAGAATTGTATCTTAGGATACCTATGAAAAAACCAACATAATGATTTATCTTTTGTGGTTGTAGAAAAATACTTCTCAAATATGGCTAACATGGTCGCATAAAATAAGGTTATTGTGGTGTGTAGCTCTCATACCAAGATTATGAATTTACATATTGAAAGTGTAAATTTTGAAATTTAGAAGTATTAATTTTGATCCCAAAATGTGAGCTCCAATTGTGAAATTATAAATTTTGATTCCAAAAGTGTTAATATTGAATTGTTACAATGCATATTTTGATTTCAATATTTTGAATTTATTTTCTGGTGTGTATAAAATATCTAAATCCAATATTCATGTATAATTGTCAACATTTTATTTTTTTGTGCATGAATAGCATTATTGTGCTGAGAGGCACATTCTATAGCCTAGTATGATGTGTAAGGGTGTCCACCCATCATCAAAGTTGAAAATTTTCTCATGTCAACCAAAATAGAAAATTTTAAAAATCTAAAAATGAAAAAATTTAAATAAATATACAAAAATTTAAATAATGTCGGGTCATTTTTTTTTAAATAACTGTATAAATAAACAATTAAAAATCCCTCACGTGTAAAGCTTCTTTTTGGAGAGTGGAATTTGAGGAAAGGTTTGCACCTCGAGGGATTTGATCTTCTTGGTGCGTGATAGATCTAGAGTTAGATGGATCTAGGTTGGTAATAACAGACATTGCTAAATATATTGAGATTGAAGAGATACAATAAAGTAAAAACAAGTATAAAAATCATTGCATTGCATAGTTGTACAAATATTTGAGGCAATGTACAATAAGGTTCCATATAAACAAAATGATAACCATGAGATAGTTATTTTTACGAGCTTCCTCACCTTAGTTAAAAGCTTTATAACTTGTTTTAGTTATGGAAAATTTATTGACAAAGCTTGTATCCCAAAAGAAAAGAGAGCAATCAACATTCAATATTTACATGAAGCAATAAGTATTAATTAAAAATAACTTCTAATTTATGAGTTCCTACAAGATATAAGGCATTAAAAAATAACAAGTGTAGATGTTTTTAGTTATTCGTTCCAATAAAGCTTCGTTTGTCGACATTATTATCACTCCCTCAATTTTATTCAACTTGTTCTCGTTGCACCTCATCTGCCTCAATTCCCTTCCAATTTACTTCTACTATCTCTCCCTTTCATCCCACCTTTGATGAACATGCCCATATGATGCTATTCATCTATGGATACCATTATTTTTGTTCCAAAAACTCACTATCGGGATATTTTTAAACAATTTTTGAACAAAACTTTGTTTTTCCTTGTTGTTCTTATGGGTTTTCACAAATGAACCATTATTTTGTATGTCTTAGTGGTAACATTAAATATATTTAGACATTAATATTTATCCTACCCAACCATATTTCATAATGTGAGATTGATGATCACACTATGACCATTTTAACATCTTCTCTCACAGAGACTCCATGTTTACACTTGTTACATAGATATCCAATATGGAGATTATCAATAATATAGACATTATTATTATTTTTTTTGGTGACTAGGAGAATCGACAACTGCAGCGGTATCGTACTCGCATGACACGGGGTCGAATCCCGCTGGCTACCCCTATACTCCTAGGAGGAAACTGTTGAGCCCGTAACAACAGCCCCTCGGGTAAGACGGGACTTGAACTCGTGACCTGCACCACGGCACGAATGTCTTAGCAGCACGTTCGCTTGCCACTAGACCAAACCCCGACGGGAAATAATATAGACATTATCACTTAAGTAAGCTTCCATGAATTCATGTGTGGGTTGTATATGATCATTGCTTCTTATTTATTGTATTAGGAATGGCTAGTAATTATTTGTTGAGTGCTCAATTGTAAAAAAGTGTGTCCATGGATTTTTATATATTCTCCCAATATTATGTTTCCTTGGGATTCCAATATTGTCTCCCTCAGTTATGTTGATGGCAAAAAATGACCTTCATCAACATTAGGGAGACCACCTAGTCATATCCCCAAATCATACTCTTTTTTGTTTGGAATGTTGGCTCTAACTGGTTCAATTGGGCCAAATTACTTGTAAAACAAGAATTTCTCCAACAAATGGATACTTAAGAGGTATGGAAGATATATGGAGTGAGTGGTGTTGGGTTGACTAAATACGATACGTAGAATAAATAAAATATAAATTAAACTAATTTATATACTAAATAACTTGGGTATTCATACACTTATGTGAACTAGAAAGAGAATGTGTGACTGAAAATATAGATTTACATCCTATAAAATTAATTAAAGAAATCTAAGATGATTAATTCAATTAAATTGTTGATGAATTGGTGTTAACAAATTCAAATTCAATTTTAATATATCGTTTAACTTATACTTATAATCAAAGAAAGGAACACATAAAGGAGTGTCTATCTATATTGACGGAATGCCAAAATCATTGGGGAATATTGTAGGTTTTATAAACAATACACAACCCAAGACAAAAAATAAGCAACCCAATTGCATATTTGAGGCACGTGAAGGAAACCATGTATTCGTATGTGCAATAAGATCAATAATTGTAGGAGAAGAGTTTTTGATCGATTAAAACTTGAATAAAATCGATATAGACATGGCATTATGGGGGTCGTACATAACCTCTCATAGTCCCTTTTATGAACCTTTTATGTAGGTCCTTTTCCATAAAATCTTGGGTTTGAAAATGCCATAATTACCCACATCCATGCTATAGGAATAGTCCTTTATTCATCATGTTTGGATGCATTTATATGTCCATCAATTAAATGCTTATGTTGATACATATTCTTTATCATTTTTAAAAATATTTCACTGCTCTAATTATATTATTACGTTGGAAATTTGATCCATGTGGAAAAGCACATGCACAGTTAGAAGTAAATAAATAACAATTTTGCTTTACATTTAATGTGAAATTTTGAATATTTGTTTATATAACCGAACTAATAACTTTTATTTTGTTGAAATATTTAGTTTGATCCCCACAATGATGATGATGTCCTTGACGAGTAATAATTGTGGTCATCTCGAAACCTTGTGGTGACAATAATAAAGCATGTGAATAAAACGAACAAAAAAAATTAAGGAGTTGATTTATAGTAGGGATTAGGGTCCTCTGATTGAGGCTAGGATCATTGAGAGGGGATCTTGAGTCATACACAAATTAAGGAGTTGATTTGCAGTAGGGATTAGAGTCATGTGATTGAGAATAGGATCATTGAGAGAGGATCTTGAGTCATACAAGACAATAACCATATTTTAAAGTGATTTTTTTTTTTAATTTTTAATTTTTTATGTCATAAGTTTAATTTTTAAAGTTTGTTTTTTAACTTTTACATTATTTAATAAAAAAGGTATTTTCTTTCTTATGTAGAGTTATTTGGAGGAACTTTGCGCCCCACATCAATCAACTAATCCTCAACTTGGTGTTAGTACTAGTGGAACTCACAAGACACAACATGAGCATATTTCCAACACTAGCACCTAACATATATCTACGAGATGACTATTCACTTCTCCACCTTCGAGTTGTCATTCTCCTATTACTGAAACTAGGTTCACACCATTGGTTTTGACCCATGAGCACATGAACGCCGAGCCAAACACACAACCAATCTCTAGATTATGTGGTGACAAAGGTGACCCTAATAATGATGACATTATGGGTCCATTTCCTATAGTGTCACGTTTTAAGAGAACTGGGAAAATTGTGTGCACATTTTCTGTGAATGACAAAGGAATTCCAATAAAAACACCAAACATTAATGGTATTTTTTGATGTTTTAATTGTTTCATGTTTTTTATTTAAACATAAATAATCTATATTATTATTTTAAAACTAATGACATAGATTTTTGCATGTAGGTAACAACTTGTTTTGTAAAAAAATGGATGAAAAAGCGTTAGATATTTTGGACCCACCATATGTGAAAGTTGGAATTGTGAAAATTCCAACCTTAAAAAATAGGTTATGTATTATCTTGAAGATCTATTCGGGGTATATACCTTCAATAAAACCAAGTTCACCACCACAATTGGAAAGCAGTTAAAATATTTGTGAGACCAATATAGGAAAAAATTGATAGGTAACCCTAAGTATGAGCACCCTCTCAAGATTCTTGAGATGGAATGGAAGGGCCTCATGGAGGAAACAAGGAGGAAGCATATGAGAAAATAAGGGAAAACATCACCTGGTAAACCAAGGTATAAATTACATATTGAATTCAATACTTTTAATTTTATTTAGTTTCGAAAAAGATTTAATAGATAACATACTTGAAACTTTTCATAGGCTCCCCGACACTTCAAAGGAAACCAAGACAAGGATTGAGAAACATGGGGAACAAAAACTAGGCCACAACATCTATTTGAAGCTACATGCATGAATTGTATGCACCCAAAACTTCTTAACAATATCATTTGTTATATCACCTTCCAGCATTCTAGTAATTGCTCTAGAAAATAACAAAAATCAATACTCTTATCCAATGAATGGTGATGCATTCAGAATTGAAGCCACGAAGGAAGACCTTCGGATTGGTTTCAAGTTTGGATTTAAAGGCATATTTGAATGACGAAAAAGCATGGGGAAACCCCCAAGGTCCAGTTTGAAGGATAGGGTAAATAAAAATCAATCCACATTGAAATTTCAATATTTATAAAATACAATCATGTTTGATATAAATCTATTGTGTTGCTTTTCTTTAATTAGTGGGGGAGTAGTACAAATATATATGATCCCATGACTACTGAGCATCAACCCTCTGATAGTGTGCACCAAGTAGAACAATTTAGTTCTCCTGAGGAACCCCTTGACAATTGTGTGAAACCCAAAGATATTACATCAACAAATGAGGCCCACGATGGTAATAAGGTTGTATATTAATCATATACTTAATAATTTCATAATTATAAAGTATGTACTTATAATTTTTTTACTTATTCATTAATGATTGTTTAATTATAATTTTTTGGTTTAATTGGAAAAACATTCCATATAGGAGGATCCTCAACCAGAAGAGGACCATGAGGTATTCATTGCAATGGTGTTGACTAGTGAACAAGGTAAATAATTACATTGCAACGTTATTTTTTATTATTAAAAAATTTCTTCAATTACAATCAATAATTGGCCATATAAATTTAATATTTTTGTAGGTGATTCTCCCCTACAACATTCTCAACTCCATGAGAACATCACGACCAGGGGTGCAATGCGTCAGAGGAGCCAATTACAAACATCATCAACAAATCTAGGGCCAGAAGATGAAAATGCAAAAATAGATTAAATACTTGAGAATTATGTTGGTCGTATTAAGAAGAGGCAAAATAAAAGTGACTCATGTACAATGTTATAATGTATTGTATAAGACAAATTGTTGTATAATATTTTTCATGTATAAAAATACACATTGAAGTTAAATATTTTTGAATGAGTTCTTGCATACATTTTTGTACTTATATTAGAAAAATATTAAATATAATTTCTTAGAAGTTGTCATAGGATCAATGTCAACAAATATGTTTCTTTATCAATTTTTTGTTTTGTTAGTGTGTATAAATGAATCTTGATGTGTTGTGATGGTATTGGGGAATGGAGAGTGTTGTGAGGGAGGCGGGAGGGGCCATAAGATATTTCACCTTTACATGGTTGACATTGTTCAGTAGAGAATAATATAGGATTTGGATATTCTTGGAGAAAACCTTCCTCATTCCAAGAGACGAAAAACTAAGTCAATGTTGACTTCACTATTGCTCCATCAAATCAAGGCATGTTTGTTCCAATATTAGACTACTCCAATAAATTATTCTTGAAACCAAGAGGATCTCATTCATGTATCCATGCGCCTCAGTCTTGTCTATTTTTTATTTAGTCATAAAAATGTTTCTTAATTTATTTTATTATTTTTCTTATTCTTTATCTGCCTTTAACACATTTTATGTGCATTGCAAGCATGAAAACCCTAATTTCTTGCACTCTTGTATGCAATGTAAATATTTTTGTAAAATAGGATGAGTATTGGGACATGAATTCCAGAGTTTGGGGAGGTTTCTTGCCTAAGATGGCGTAACTTTCCTTAAAGAAATAAAAAATATGAATTGTTGGGACAAACATTGGAGGTTGGTCATTGTATGCTTTGATGTACTAGTTCTTGAATTTAATGGAATCGCAAGGAGTGTATGTAGGACCATGATATAATGAATAAAATGAAAGAAATAAGAGGACCCCAAAATAAATCCAATGATGGAAGCATTGCTAAATACGAAAGACCAAAGCCCACAAGAGAGATATGCCATTGGTTGGAAATAACAGACAAGTAACAAACAAGAAGTCATGGTTCACTTGTCATTAGTTGACAAGATTTTTTGGAAGTGTAATTGTGTGTGTGTGTGTGTGTGTGAGAGAGAGAGAGAGAGAGAGAGAGAGAGAGAGAGAGAGAGAGAGAGATGTGTGAGAGTGGATTTGAACCAAAAAAATACCAAGCTTGGTATGCAGTGAAGAGGAGGGTCTAGAACTACCAAAGGAAAAATATTGGATTTGATAATCTTAGGATAGAGCAGTTTGAGAATAGAGAGAATTTAAAGAGAAGACAAAGGAGAAAGAGACAACTTATAGTTAGTAAGAAGCCATAAGAAATTACTTCTAGGTGGGGAATAAATTGCCTCTTGGATCCCCAATGTTCAGTGGGTGGTGGTGATTCTCGAAAAATACTGAAGGGTTGTGGTGGAGGAATATTCTTGGGAAAATTCCTCGAATATTTCTAGATGGAATTTTTTTTGTATGTATGATTTTTTTGGTTATGGAGCCCCCAATTTGAGTGGAACCATAATTTTGAGTTTTGTAGGGTGGGGACAATGAGTCTGTCAATTCCCTGCGCATTTCTACTTGCAAATTAGTTGGAGCGTCGAGGTGGAGAGATATATACAGTCCCTGGAGAAAATGTAGGTTTTGTTTCATCCCTTGAGAAGAGGACCCCTTAGTCTCTGAAGTTTGTCTAGGGGGTGATAGATGTAAGTGAAAATTGGTTGTATCTATCTATGGTTGGGTGGAGATTCATAGTCCCATATTAAGTTTCCCAAATATTTGAAAGATAAGTGTTCCTTGTATAATTTCCCATGAAAATGAATGCATGTTACATTTTTGGTTTGGAAATGGTGCCAATAATGTAGGAGATATGTTTGTATGAATACTATTTACATGATTTGTTAATATATCTTGTTATTGTTTAAATGTACTGGGACAATGTGTAATAATATTTGTTATGTCACAACAATATCTAACACAGGGACCTTTTTCTTATTGAAATATAGTGAATAATTTTATTAAAATTTCCCTTATCATTGTTTATGTCGTAATGTGGTGATGTTGAGGATTTCCTCCTCTTGTCCTGTTATTTTATATGAGGATATTCTTCAAGCCTTGACTGATGCATACCCTAGTGTTGGGTATACATATCTATTATATCAAGAACTTAGTCCATATGTTGTGTTGTGTGAGGCATGACCTCATTAGTTTGGTTGAATTTATTTTATGCCCTTGTGATATCAACAAGGTTGAATCTCCTAAGTCTAAGAACCATAGTATTTATTTTGTCTCAGTGTTGGAATATCATGGTAATCCTTTCTTGAATGGATGTTTTTAGCCGAGGTGCTCAACTTGATTGGTGCCCTTCCTATGGGAAATCATATACTGGTCCTTGATAATATCCAACTGTCTTGAAACATTTCATAAGTGTTGTATATTTGTCCTTCATGCAGGTAACACTTATATATGTGTATATAACCACCTATGTGGTGGCAGTATACCTTGGTTGCACTATGGTGTGTGATAGGAGAATTGGAGTCGCTTAATTAGTCACAAAGCCTATGGTAAAGGGTATATGATGAACATCTATGTAGCCCATGCCCAAAATTCCCATTCATAAAAAGGTTATGACTATAGGATTATATGGTTTATACTTGTTATTGTACTTAAAATGGGAATTTCCTAATTCTTTAAGGAAGGTCGATCTCCTTGCGACCCTTTTTCACACCATATGCTTCTGGGTGCTCTTAAATGCTTGATGTGCACTTTTATTCTTCAATATAGGATTTTAGACCTCTAGCCTGAGATCGATATATTCCTCATATGATACAAAGGACCCAAGGACCTCAAATATTTTAGAGCCTACATGGAAAAGTCCCTGTTTAGTAACCTTTATCATAGTCACCTCGAGCTCAAAAATGGATACCTAGTTATAAGCTTAGGAGGGATAACAAGAGAGTGTGCTAAAAAAACCATAGTGACCATGGCTGGACTCTGGTGTAAGCCCATGTGCTTGTAGAACCATCATAACCGAGTATTGATTGAGTCCATTCATGAAAGGCACATAGCACCGATGGAGAGAAATCCCTTACAAAAACCACCATATTCAAGATTAAGCATATTTCTCATGGCCCAATTTACGAGAATATTAAACTTATTTGGGTTATGGAAAAATCATTTATGGATAGATTCTTTGCTAACGCAGGTGAAAAGACCCAACCTTATAGTTTCATTATTTTAGATCTTATCTTGATGGCCTGATCGAGTTTCAATGTGGAGGAAGCTGAGTGGGAATTTCCATTACACTTTATCACAATTGTATTAGTGGAAAGGCCGTAGATGCTAGACCTTCAGATGGGAGGAGTGGTGGCGAGTTGTCGATTTAGCCCAGAGGTATTACCTCGAAGTTACACTAAAGGTCCTTCGAAAGGAGAGCTAGGGATAACAGGGTTGGGGATACGTGGCAAGTTACCACTGTGCATAAGTCCAATGAGATGGGGTATACGTCAAGTCATTAGGTGGAGGGGCTCAGATGACGTGTCTTGGGACTCCATCCTGAAGTTGTAAATAAAATGCACACAAGAAAAATCACAGGGAGGGTAATGTCAGGGCACTGTGGAGCCAGTGGGGAGCCTTGGTCTAATGGAAAATAACATGCGGTGTAGGGAAGTGGTCCCACAGGGAACAACAACCCAGGGCATCGGCCCCAGATTAATTTTTAAGCGTGTAAGTGTACCATGTCGGGGTAACAAATATGGGAGAAATAAAAGGGTTTTGTCGACAAAAATTCCAGTAATTGACATGCAAGTATGTCAACTCAGAGGGTCAACCCCATACCCATTTATGAGAAAAAAAAAGGGAAAGGAGACAGGGTAATAAGCCCGGGAGGTGGGAAAATGACCGAAAGTTAACACCGTATGTTAGCTCATAATATATATATATATATATATATATATATATTATACACACACACACACATTAGCATGTTAATGAAAAACACGGGGAATGGTAGAACACAACCCATGAACAGGTCAAAAGATAATACGTTTGCACCAATTGGTGCAACAAAAATGCTTCTGACCCGAGTCTAGATGTGATTTTTGTGTTACATTACATGAATAACTCAGACTGAGGAACTTCACTTACATGAACAACTAGGGGGTTGAAGGGGAAACACAATAGGAGGAAAAAAAATTAGAGGAAGAGGAGGCCCTGCAAAGGTACTTTCTAATGTGCCACTGAGAATGTAAATAGTATAGTGAGCTGGGATTTATAGGTTTGACGATTGGATAGGATATCCACGTGGGTGCCACATGGAAAAGATGATGATGTGGCATCATCATTTTCACTAGAACTTCAAATGGCCATCACTTTTGATCTAGAGGTCGGATTGGGGTGAAATTTTATATCACTGGAAATGTCTCGCTAAGATGAATGCTAAGGTGACATCTAATTCAGTCTTAAAAAAATATTAAGTATCCAATCTATCTAACTGTACAAGGGATATTGAATTAGAAAATGAACACTTTTCATTGTGGTTAAGGTGGTGGTGTTTTACAACAAGTATTCTTATTCTAGAAAGCTATCATCCATAGATGTAACATGGTTGGAAAGAAAGTGGAAAAATTTCTCCTCTTGATTAGCCATTCCTTGTCAGGTGTGCACTATAGTGTCCTATTTTTCCTAGTATAGTTTTGTCACTCCTATTAAGGGTGATTTTTGATGAGTTATCTATATGGCATATTGATCACTAGATTGAGGAACAATGTTTTATATACATAATTATATTTCCTCTTATGTTTATGTATGTCATATTGATCACTAGATTGGGTAACAATGTTTTATATACATAGTTACATTTCCTCTTATGTTTATGTATGGAACATGGATCACTGGTTCGAGAAAAATGTTTTATATAGTTTTATTTTCCCTTATGTGTGGTATATTTGATTATGTGTTTTATATGGTGTTATGCATATGTTTCTCTTCTTTCATCTGACTTATGTATCAAGTGTATGACATGGATGGTGATCCTGGATTGAGACACATAGATCCATGGATGCTCATGGTTATGTGGAACAGATTGTTAAATTATGATTTATGGATGATACATGACTTGTTTGATTATATACATGTCTAAAATTGTATTGAGCAAGATGGTAGGGGACCTGGTCATTTTCCAACAAGAATGTTCAATTATGAATGACTGTGGAAGGCATTTCTTCAAAACCTAAATGACTGTGGAAGTCATGCACCATTCTTGGTAAAATGTGAATAAGTTAATTTCATTATGAAATTCATATGATTCCTGTGATCTATGAGAATGTGATGTGTGTATGTCTTCGAACAAGGCTTTACCTACGAACCATCAAATGGGTAAAAGCTCACAAGCAGTACCATAAGGAGAAACACGGTGTTTCAAAGCATAGTGGATGAGAAAGCATGGAGATTAAGGTGTGTAGTCCTAAATCCAAGAAATATAAAGACGCAGATTCTTGTATATTTAGGGCACGAAGTCTTGAATATGTAAAAATATCAAGTTGTGGAATCTTGGATCTTTAGAGTAGATTAGAGCATAGAGTCCTCAATCTACTAAGGCACGAATATGCATGAAATAGGGGTGTGGAATCCATATTCTCCGAAATAAAAATACCACTCATGGATAAATTTCCTTAAATAAAATCTCAATCTGAAAATTCTGGAATGAATTTCTAAAATTAGAAAGTCATGTCTAGCATTTCAAGCATGACTTTCCAAAAATAGTAAATCTCCTTGCATAAATTGGTAATCAAGCATAGTTGAAGGAAATTCAATTAAATTTTCATTAATCAATCCTAATAGTTCAATATTGAACTAATCCTCAATATTATTAATATTATCATTATCTTTTATGAGACTATGATATTTTATTAAGAGGGAATTACAAATTAACTTCATCTATTCAATCACTTCACACCTCCATCCTTCATGACTCTCTTGGATCTATGTAACTCTCTCTATTTTAAATATCACATTACACTCTATTTTATGCACTCATTAAAGAATGGCATATTCCTCTTACACTCATTAAATTTATGTCATAAAATATTCCTCTTACACTCTCTTTAATGCAAAGGTTACACTCTCCTTGAATAAGGAATGCATGCCTCTCCTTAATGGCATAAGTTACACTCCTCTAAATGGAATCCAATGCATGCATATTAATCCTCCTTTATGAAAAGAATTTGTTTCTCCTCTTATATATGAGTCTCATGTATTCTATTGAGGGAGGGAGGAGGGTGATGCCAAGAGGGAAGAGACTTGAGGAATATTGTGAGAAGGAGAGATATGGAGAGTATCCAATTTCTTCCAAAACAAATATGAAATCTTTACTAAACTACTAAGTATCTCAATCTATTGAGGTTGAACATGAGTGTTATTTGGAGGAAGTGAAAACTATCTTCCTTAGTTTGCCTTTCATATATCTCTATTGTTTTTGGTACTGCCTGTGAGATTTTGTAGCTCGGGGGTTCCAGGGGGAGAAGTTCTTCCTGGATATGGTTGGGAGGAAAAACGGGTAGTTCAGAATGAGTTAGTAAGGATACTGGCGTTGGAGCATACTCTTATTCGAGCTAGAGCATACATCCATCCTTTTAGAGTTGTACAAATCCACTGTCAGGTATGTGGATCGAATTATATTGTGTATTTTTGTAGTTCATTTCATAGTTTTTGTTGGTTTGGTTGTTTGTTGAGACTTACATGTATATGAAGTGTTGCACACCAAATGTGAAGAAATTTTGTAATGGTTGTAGAAGTATTTTCTTGTATAGTGTTGAATCGGTTGACAACAAGTCCCAATGGATGAAGCATGTAGGCTTCCATGAATTAGATGAAAAATTTTTAATGGCTTAATTTATTTTTTTCCTCCTCTTTGTATAACTATAGATAAGTTTTGCATACTATGAGTTTGACAGAAGTCATAAATGAGATTGTAGGACTTTTTGGTTGTCGTTGTTTTGAAGAATCGCATTTCTAGGCATCCATGTTGCAATTCAGCTCAACTTCAGGGGGTATATGTACCAATAGACCATTTCACATCGAATTTGATTTCAAAAATCAAGTTTTCAGACACTGATTCCTAAACCTACTCTGTTCTGCACATTTGTTGTTGCATGTAGGAACGATCTGTTTTTTTGTTTTGCTATTTGGTTCTGTTTATATTGGATTTTCCTGATAATTTATACTGATGAATCGAATATAGGCTAACCACTTGGAAATTTTTCTTAAAGTCTAAATGGTTAATACTTTGAAAATTTAAATAACTTCTGGAAAATTGTTTTATGACTGCTAATTGTTTGTCGAAATTCCCCAATGGTTGTACCTTACAACGTTGTGAGATATGTGCAAAATTCCTAAATATTTATATTCATTTATTGGTATATATTCAACAATGAATATGGTTGATAGTCTACTTATATCTCGAGTTCAATTATTGGCATTACTCACAAAAAAATGAAGTCATGTAATTTTGGATTCATGTTAGCTAATTGTTGTGAAAACACCTTAAAGAGATAATGGTTGTAAGTGTTTGAAAAAATGCCTCAATGGTTGTACATTTCATGCTTGTAAATTGGTTTTCATAATATCCAATGGTTGCATCTAATTACATTTATGAACTATACATAAAAAGATAAAGGCTTGAGTTAATTTAGGATTTGCAACCAAGGTGTTTCTAGCATAACAACTCCATTCAGTTAAAGGGTTCTGCTAAAAAGTCAAAATTGGGGTGAGTAATTTGTTGCAGTATTAGATCACATATGAATTCATAATTATTGGATACGAACCCTATATAATTTTAATTATCCTCTTAAGAAAATAATTCATAAGCATGCTATTTATAGAATAATCAAATTAGTCACTCTTGAACACATTTAATTACAACAGAATTAACAATTAGCTTATTGTAAATTTTGGTTCATAAAGGTTGAAATTTATTCATCCCACTAGATAATTTATATTTTAAAGGTGATTTTAGTCTTGAGAAGAAAATATTATGGTTTTATGTTTCGGATCTTTATAAACCTTGAACCTTGTAGCTTTGAGGATGAGTTAGTGGAAATTAGGGTGTAGTGTAAAGGATACCAATAAAAGTATATATATGACCTTCCATTAACTTTTATGTCCTACAAATATATATATATATATATATATATATATATCTCATTTTGATTCAATATAATATTTATCTATAATAATGATGGTAGGTAAGGTGGGACCTTACATATGGTATCGGAGCCAAGTTTAAAACTCTAGGACCTAGGGCTTGCCTGCTAATAATAAAAGCTAATTAGTTTATTTAGTTACCTGATTTTTTTGGTCAGGTTCAGTAATCATGGAGAGAACATCAAGGAGGAGAAAGTATCATCTCCACATCCCCAAGCCAAAGAATCCGAATAAATATCCATTAGGGAAGTAAGGGATATGATGTTATATTTCCAAAAGATGATTGAAGTATTGAATAATAGGGTTGGGGGAAATCCTTCAATGCCTTGTTCTTCATATCAAGAAGAAAGGCAAGAAATACCATATGATGGATATGTACATAGAGAGTTGGAAAATTTTAAGCTTCCTATATTTAAGGGTACCATAAAAGGGGAGGTAGCAGAAGTTTGGTTGGAGAACATGCGCTTGTATTTTGAGTTGTGGAACTATTCTAGCAACCAAAAGGCAAAGATGGATATTTACCAACTTAAGGAGAGTGCACTATTATGGTGGAGGAAGTTAGAGTCCCAATTGTGGTACTCTATGTCTAGCTTGACGTGGGAATGAATTGAAGAGAAATTTCGAGCAAAGTACCTTTCCGTTGAATACTTGGAGAGGAAGCTAAATGAGTTCCATGATGTTAAGCAAGGAACTAAGACAATCCTTGAATATGAGGCACAATTCATGGAATTGCTTAGATATGCCACCCATCTAAATACTGAAGCCCTCAAGTTAGACAAGTTTTTGTATGGGTTGTATCCTATTATAAAGGAGAAGGTGCACATTTTGAGGCCTACTATATTGCATGAGGTAGTGCAACAAGAAATTATAGCAGAGGAAGAATTGTTGGGGAACAAAGGCGGGGATAAAATCCAAATATATCATTCCATGGGAAACTTCCTCAAAGGAGAGGCCAATATGTAAGACATAAGTCAGGTGGTTTACATCGTCAGGGATTTCAAAAGAATCATACTTTTAAGAACCAAGGAAATAATTCAAGGCAAAAAATTCAGCAAAGTAGTGCTCGCACTCAAGAATCACCTAATAAAAGGGTCAAATTTATGAAAGTTTCTCCCACTAATATATTTTGGTCTTGTGGAGAAACTCATTATGAGAGATATTTCCTTGAAAATAATACTAAAGCATAATTAGAGCAGGAAAAAGCCATTGTTAGAGATATGGGTAGAGCCCATAGGATTCATGTATTGTTGCAGAATCGCCAAGTCGAGCATCAATCTACTATGCTTGAAGAATCTGGTAAGCTAAATGGTATGAATGTTACTATTTTGATTGATCCTGGTGAAACTAAAAATTTTATTTCTCCTACTACTCTATTGAAATGTAAATTAGTGGAAAAAGAGCAAGATGATTTTGATCAGGTTGATATGGCCTTAGAACGATCTCAAAAGCTTGAATGCTTAGTGAAAGAGTGCCCTTTAGACCTGGGAGTGTGTGTCACACATGTGAATCTTTATGTGATGCCACTTGGTCACTATGATGTGATAATTGGAATGGACTCGCTTGAATCCCGCTAGGTTGTGCTCAATTGTCGAAACAAAACCCTTCAATTTTTGAGTGATGAGGGTTAATCTAGGGTTCTCCATGGGAAACTAAGACCTGTTTCATTAAGACATATCTCATTCTTAAAGATGAAGCAAAGTCTTAGAAAAAAATGTCAAATGTATATTGTAATGACTTTAAAGGAGGGAGCGCTTTCATCCTTTGAACAATATCCTTTCCTTTCAGACTTATCTGATGTCTTTCTAGAGGAGTTGCCTGGTTTACCTCCAAAGCGTGAGATTGAATTCTCCATTAAGCTTAAGTCTTGTACCGAACCTATATCCAAATCTCCCTATCGAATGTCTATTGTTGAACTTCGTGAGTTGCAAGTGCAACTTCAAGAGCTATTGGATCGGGGTATGATTAGACCTAGTGTTTCACCTTGGGGAGCTCCTGTGATATTTGTAAATAATAAGGATGGATCTCTTTGGCTCTGTGTTGATTACAAGAAATTGAATCGAGTAACTATTTGAAATCAATATCATTTGCCTCGCATTGATGATATATTTGATCAAATGAAGGGAGCCACTATATTATCCAAGATCGATCTTCGATCAGGATATCATAATCTCAGAGTTAAAGAAGAGGATATTTCTAAAAATTCTTTTCGAACTCGTTTTGTTCATTATGAGTTCGTGGTTGTTCCCTTTGGGTTATCCAATGCCCCAAGATTTTTTATGAGTCTAATGAATGGTGTATTTCGGAAATAATTGGACAAATTTGTACAAGTGTTCCTTGATGACATCCTAATCTATTCAAAGTCCCCAGAAGAGCATGAGCGCCACCTAAGAGTGGTATTGCAATTCTTAAGAGAGAATAAAATTTATGAAAAATGTCCAAATTTTCTTTTTTTCCATAAAAAATCCACTATCTTGGACACATATCTCCAGTGAAGGAATTTCTATTGACCCAACAAAGATCGAGGAAATTTTAGAATGGCCAACACCCTCTAATGTGCACGATGTGCATATTTTCATGGGTATGGAAGGATACTACTGGAGATTTGTGGAAGGGTTTTCAAAAATATCCAACCCAATCACTTCATTGCTTCGAAAGGGAGCATGATTTAAGTGGAAAAATGAGTGTGAGAAATCTGTTTCCAAGTTCAAGCAACGTTTGAATACAACTCTGATACTGAAGGTTACATATATGGATAGATAATTTATAGTATGTACAGATGCGTGAAAATATGGATTGGGTGCATTTTTATCACAAGAGGGTAGGGTGATTGCATATGCCTCTAGGAAGTTAAGGCCTCGTGAAGAAAACTATGCAACCCATGATCTGGAACTAGCATCCATAGTTCATGCCTTGCAAATTTGGCGACATTATTTGGTGGGAAATAAATTTGAATTGAAAACAAATAATAGAGGTTTGCAACATATATTTACTCAAAGTGATCTTAATGTTAGACAAAGAAGGTGGTCAGAACTACAAAGTGAATATGATTTTGACATAACTTACATCAAGGGTACGTTGAAAAAGGTAGTTGATGCACTTAGTCAAAGGCCACACATATTTTCAGTAATTCCATTGAGGATTGATTTAAAAGAGCGCATCTTGAGGGAACAATATGTAGATGAATGGTGTAAGGAATTCAAAGTTTCTCTTTGTGGGGAGGAGGCTAATAAAAGCAAGGTAGAAGGCTATTCTTGTAATGATGATGGTATGGTGAGATTTATGCAAAGGATTGTAGTCCTAGATCAAGATAGACTTCATGAGTTCATTTTGAAAGAAGCTCACCATCCAATATATATGGCTCACCCATGAGTCCAAAAGATGTATACTGATTTAAAGAAAAAATTCTTTTGGATAGACATGAAGAAGAATGTAGAAAATTTTGTCGCAAAGTGTTTGGAATGTTAGCTAGTTAAAGCAGAGCATGGTCATCCAACAGGATTGTTGCAGCTGCATAACATTCCTGAGTCCAAATGGGAAGAAATATCTATGGAATTTATTGTTGAATTACCTGAAACAACCAAAAGGCATAACTCCATTTTGGTGGTGGTGGATAAGCTTACTAAGAGTGCCCATCTATACCTGTTAGAGATACTTACAAAGAAGCTGAAATAACAAAAGTATTTATAAAGGAGATCATTAGACCTCATGGTTTTCCTAAGAAAATCATATCAGACAGGGGCTCTATATTCACAGGAATATTTTGGACTAGTTTCCAAGGAGCCCTTCAAACACAATTAAATTTCAGTACAACTTATCATCCAAAAACTGATGGTCAAACTGGAAGAGTAAATCAAGTGTTGGAGGACATGTTTAGAATGTATGTAATGGATCAACAATCTAAGTGGGAAGATTATCTTCCTCTAGTGGAGTTTGCTTACAATAAAAATTATCACTGCTCTCTTGGTATGGCCCCTTATGAGCTATTGTATGGAAGACCATGAAAAACACCTTTAAGTGGGGATGGATTAGAGGACATAATCTCGGTAGGTCTTGAAATGCCTCAAGAAATGGAAGAACATGTGTGTCGTATAATACAAAGATTAAAGGATGCACGGGATAGACATAAGAGCTACATTGATATGCATAGAATGGATCATAGTTTTAAATAAGGGGAATTTTTTTTTCTTAGAGTTAAACCTCAGAAAATATCTATTAGAATTGGGAAAGGATCTAAGCTCTCTCCTCGATTTTTTGGGCCTTTTGAGATCATCGAAAGGATAGGAAATGTGGCATATTTTCTTGCTCTACCACCAGTTTTTCATCGCATGCATGATGTATTTCCTATTTCAGTGTTGCATAAGTATGTTCATGATCCTTCTCACATTTTAGATTGGTGTCAATTATATGTAACAGTCAAGGCAAATTTGAAGGTAGATCCAATTTTCATTTTGGACCATCGCACTCGACAGCTCAAACGTCACATGGTGGACCAAGTAAAGGTCCAATGAGACCCTACAGTGGTATTTCCACCACTTATGAAGATGCATCTTCTATGCGTCTCGAGTTTCCTTTTTTGTTTCGTCAAACTTCGGGCCAAGTTTACTCCAATATGGGGAGTATGTAGTGTCCTATTTTTCCTAGTATAGTTTTGTCACTCCTATTAAGGGTGATTTTTGATGAGTTATATATATGGCATATTTATCACTAGATTGAGGAACAATGTTTTATATACATAATTATATTTCCTCTTATGTTTGTGTATGTCATATTGATCACTGGATTGGGTAAAAAAATTTTATATACATATTTATATTTCCTCTAATGTTTATGTATGGAAGATTGATCACTAGTTTCAGAAAAATGTTTTATATAGTTGTATTTTCCCTTATGTGTGGTATATTTTTTTATGTGTTTTATATGGTGTTATGCATATGTTTTTCGTTTTAAATTTGACTTATGTATAAGGTGTATGACATGGATGGTGATCCTGGATTGAGACACATAGATCCATGGATGCTAATGGTTATGTGTAAAAGATGGTTAAATTATGATTTATGGATGATACATGACTTGTATGATTATATATATGTCTAACATTGTATTGAGCAAGATGGTATGGGACTTGGTCATTTTCCAACAAGGATGTTCAATAATGAATGACTGTGAAAGTCATGCACCATTCTTGGTAAAATGTGATTAAGTTAATTTCATTATGAAATTCATATGATTCCTTTGATCTATGAGATTGTGATGTGTTAAGGTCTTCAAACAAGGCCTTACCAATGAACCATTAAATGGGTAAAAGCTCACAAGCAGTACCATAAGGAGAAACACAGAGTTTCAAAGCACAATAGATGAGAAAGCATGGAAATTAGGGTGTGGAGTCCTAAATCCAAGAAATATAAATACATGGAGTCTTGTATATTTAGGGCGTAGAGTCTTGAATGTGTAAAAAGATCAAGTTGTGGAATCTTGGATCTTTGGAGTAGATTAGGGTGCAAAGTCCTCAATCTACTAAAGTGCGAAGATGCATGAAATAGGGGTGCAGAATCCATATTCTATGAAATAAAAATACCACTCATGGATAAATTTCCATAAATAAAATCTCAATCTGACAATTCTGGAATGAATTTCTAAAAATAGAAATTCATGTCTAGCATCTCAAGCATGACTTTCCAAAAATAGTAAATGTACTTGCATAAATTGGTAATCAAGAATATTTGAAGTAAATTCAATTAACTTATCATTAATCAATCCTAATAGTTCAATATTGACTTAATCCTCAATATTATTAATATTATCATTATATTTTATGAGACTATGATATTTTATTAAAATGGAACTACAAATTAACTTCATCTATTCAATCACTTCACACCTCTCTCCTTCATGACTCTCATGGCTCTATGTAACTCTCTCTATTTTACATATTACATTACACTATATTTTATGCACTCATAAAATAATGGCATATTCCTCTTACACTCATTAAAGAAATGTCATAAAATATTCCTCTTGCACTCTCTTTAATGCAGAGGTTACACTCTCCTTAAATAAGGCATGTATTCCTCTCCTTAACGGCATAAGTTACACTCCTCTTAATGGAATCCAATGCATGCATATTACTCCTCATTCATGACAATAATTTGTTGCTCCTCCTATATATGAGTCTCATGTATTCTATTGAGGGGGGGAGGAGAGTGATGCCAAGAGGGAAGAGACTTGAGGAAGATTGTGAGAAGGAGACATATGTAGAGTATCTAATTGCTTCCAAAAAAAATCTTAAATCCTCACTAAAATACTAAGTATATCCATCTATTGAGGTTGAACATGAGTGATATTTGGAGGAAGTGCAAATTATCTTTCTTAGTCTTACTTGCATATCTCTCTATTGTTGTATTTTGATACTGTTTGTGAGATTTTGCAGCTCGATAGTTCTAGGGGGAGAATTTCTTCTGGGATATAATTGGGAGGAAAATTGGCTGGTTCAGAATGAGTTGGTAAGGATATTGGTGCTGGAGCATACTCTTATTGGAGCTGGAGCATAGATCCATCCTTTTGGAGTTGTATAAATTCACTATCAGGTATGTGGATCGAATTATATTGTGTATTTTTTTAGTTAATTTCATATTTTTTTCTGGTTTGGTTGTTTCTTGAGACTTACATGTATATGAAGTGTTGCACACTAAATGTGAAGAAATTTTGTAATGGTTGTAGAAGTATTTTCTTGTATAGTGTTGAATTGGTTGACAACAAGTCCTAATGGATGAAACATGTAGGCTACCATGAATTAGATGAAAACATTTTAATGGATTAAATTCTGTTTTTCCTCCTCTTTGTATAACTCTAGATACGTTTGCATACTATGTGTTTGACAGAAGTCATAAATGAGATTGTAGGACTTTTTGGTTGTCGTTGTTTTGAAGAATCACATTTTTGGGCATACCTGTTGCGACTCAGCTCAACTTCAGGGGGTATCCGTACCAATAGACCATTTCACCCCGACTTTGATTTCAAAAATCAAGTTTTCAGACGCCGATTCCTAAATCGGATTTATTTTGTAGATTTGTTGCTACATGTAGGAACCC
The DNA here is from genome assembly GCA_034641835.2 of Pinus albicaulis. NCBI lineage: Eukaryota > Viridiplantae > Streptophyta > Pinopsida > Pinales > Pinaceae > Pinus > Pinus albicaulis. The sequence continues at coordinate 602,638,666 of CM076570.1, read as the reverse complement.
CTTGTTTTTTTGTTTTGCTATTTGGTTATTTTTATATTGGATTTTCCTGACAATTTATACTGATGAATATAATATAGTATAAACACTTGGAAATTGTGTTTAAAGTCTAAATGGTTAATACTTTGAAAATTTAAATAACTTTATGAAAACTTGTTTTATGACTACCAACTGTTTGTCAAAATTCTCCAATGGCTATACCTTACAACGTTGTGAGCTATGTGCAACATTCCTAAATATTTATATTCATTTATTGGTATAGATTCAACAATGAATATGGATGATAGTCTACTTATATCTTGAGTTTAATTATTGGCATTACTCACAAAAAAAAATGAAGTCATGTAATTTTGGATTCATGTTAGCTAATTGTTGTGAAAACACCTTAAAGAGATAATGGTTGTAAGTGTTTGAAAAAAAATGCCTCAATGGCTGTACATTTCATGCTTGTAAATTGGTTGTCATAATGTTCAATGGTTGCACCTAATTACGTTTATGAACTGTCCATAAGAAAATAAAGCCTTAAGTTAATTTAGGATTTGCAACCAAGGTGTTTCTAGCGTAATAACTCCATTGAGTTAAAGAGTCCTGCTGAAAAGTCAAAATTGGGGTAAGTAATTTGTTGCAATATTAGCTCACATATGAATTCCTAATTATTGGATACCAACCCTATATAATTTGAATTATCATTTTAAGTAAATAATTTATAAGCATGTTATTTAGAACAAAATCAAATTAGTCACTCTTGAACACATTTAATTACAACAGAATTAGCAATTAGCTTATTGTAAATTTTGGTCATAAAGGTTTAAATTTATTCATGCCACTAAATACTTTATATTTTAAAGGTGATTTTATTCTTGAGAAGCAAGTATTATGGTTGTATGTTTTGGATCTTGATATGCCTTGAACCTTGTAGCCTTGAGGATAAGTTAGTATAATTTAGGGTGTAGTGTAAAGGATACCAATAATATATATATATATATATATATATATATATATATATATATATATATATATATATATATATATATATATATATATATATATATTGCATTTTGATTCAATATAATTTTTCTCTATAATAATGATGGTAGGTAAGGTGGGACCTTACATTCACCCTACTTTTTCATTTCATAAAATATATCAACATATTGTGTATAATGTGTGATTATGCTATTGTTATTCTTATGTTTTATATTTTTTTAATATTGATTTTCTTGCACAAGATTATCAAACTATTTAACTCTTCAAGCACTCGATCTTGCCACTGAAATTCCAGTGCAAGAGAGAATTTCATATCATGATAATTACATGTGATATATGTGTGTGTGTGTGTGTGTGTGTCTGATTTTCTCTTAGTCTTCATTTCATTTAGTTAAGTCATTAAGTAATTTTACATTAATAATTTAGCCATTCAGATAAAGATCATAGTGCACAAGAAATCAAAGACAAGAGACACCATAAATTAGGTTAGAGGAAAAATCAAACATTAGAGAAAATTTTAACTCTAAAATGGGCCTCCTAAGGAATATTATAAATTAATAGTCGAAATAATAAAATAATATTAGATTTCATCATCAAATTTTAGAGGGAAAAAAGAAAAAACTACTTTTTCAACTCGTATTTTCAACTTATATCCCTATGGTTTTAATTAATTTTCAAGCTAGAGAACTTATTGGATGCAGAATTTAATTCCCCATTCAAGGAGTACCCATGTTTCATACTTTATATGGACCTTGCTACATTAAAAATGAGAAATATATGAAAAACATGATTATAGTCACATTTTTCATGTAGCAAGGTCCATCAAAAGTATGCCCATGGGTACTCATATGAGGAATTAAATTTTGCATCTAACGAGTGCTCTCACTCAAAATTTTAGTAAAAATGTAGGGAGATAAGTTGAAAATACAAGTTGATTTTTATTTTTATTTTTATTTTTTGTAATATTTTTACTTTTTTTATTCCAAAAATGGTGGATCATCCCCCATGGTTGACATCATCATCTTGAATCCTATTGGTTCTTATAAAGTTGATTTAGATTGTACATTTTTGTTTTGAGGCTCATTTTACACCTCAAAATTTATGTAATAGTCCACAAGGATAAAACCCAACAATAATTTCCTTATATAATCTTTCATCAATTAGAAAAATCCAAGTAATATACAAATTGACCAGTATAGGCATGACAATTAATTTCTCTAATTTCAAGTCATCCCTCCACTAATAGCCCAAACAAGTTTTCCATATTCATGTCCTTAGATGTCATTCCTCTAAGCCTCCTTCAAGTTACCCTATTTACCAAGCACTTACATCATCGTATTGTAGGTCAAAACAAACGGTCTAAATTCCATTCACCAAAATCTCAAAAAACACTTTCAGAGTCGCTATGGCCATGTTCAACTCCAAAACCTTCAATAAAGTATGATACCCTTCACAATTCAGTTTAAAATTATTCTTATGTATTTCATCGAGTGTCTTGATGACCTTCCCAAAATCATCCTCTTATTCACAGGAATTTATCATAGTAATCCTGAAACTCTTTGTTGTGCCCCAAAGCTGCTTATTTTTAGCAAATTTATAATGGAAACACATGAATATACATTGTGTCTATATTAATGACAATGTTCAATCCAATGAAAACATGCAAAGTAGACTCTTGTTGAAAGTGTTATGTAGAGATTCTCAAGTATTAGGCTGGCAAGTATTTTGGACCTATAAAACCCTCAAAATTCAATGCTATACTTTTTCTTGGCATCCATACACAACAATCTTATGAACTTCGAGTTACATGAAGAGTAATTGAAAACAAAAATTCATGTAACATGTTGCACCTCCATTCTTAAGACCAAGATAGCCACATGTTGTCCTCTATCCATAATGTTGGACCCTGGAGATAATTCTCATCTGAAAAAGAACTAATGCTGAAGGCATTCTCCAAATTTTTAAAGATTATTAAAATGTTGTCTAGAGACAATATACCCATGTGTGCAATGAAAACATAACTTTGAGATAGAGTTTAATACCTATAATGACCTCTTATTAGTGATTACAAATTTTGAAATATAATATTTAAAATAAAAATTTGAAACACTTAGGGTTTATAACTTGAGATTTTAAGAATCCAACTTTTAAACCCTAGGAAAGAAAATATGAAAGTTACAAATATAAAATGGAACGTTGAAGCAGTGGAACACCATTTAAAGATTTTGCGAATGGAAACCAAGAGTATTTTAAACAACTTTTAAAGAAACATAAATAAATTTGTATCTTATTCAAGAAGACCCACTACAATCACACACTAGCTTCATAAAAGAGAAGAGAATAAGGATGAAACTCACATTAAAAAAATAAATACATGTTGTAATCCACCAACAAACTAAAATCAAAATAGTAATTTTTATTATCTTCAAGGAAACATAATCATTACACAAGGAAAAATTTCAAAAATACATCAAAGAGACTTCACTTATGGAATATAAGTATCAAAATTGCTAACTAACCTAACTAACTTTTGTTTGACGAGTCTTTTACAAAATTTGAAATACAAGACTTTTCCTATATATGAGAAATTATACAACTTTTAAACTATAAAAATAAAACATAATACATAATTTGGTGAAAACATTTAATGTTGGTTCCAGGTTCCATTATCTTGGTCATGAGGAAGTGATCACATTTTCACACTTTTCCCAAATCTCTTTTCCTGGAATCTCACATCCAATCAACCCTTGACATGCTATTTTCAAATTGGAATGCTTTTTATAGTTTGGTTTTGCTATGAACAATGTCTTCATCATATAGATGAGTTGATGAGTTGAAAGTCTAGTTGTAAATAAATCTGATTTGCTTTTGACCTTTACTAATTATTTTTCATAATATTCCCACGAAAGTAATTCTCCTTGCTAGTTAAACCAACCCTCAACCTTTGATCAAAATTTTTGTTAAAAACTAATACTGCCTTCTGGACCTCCTCCTGTGCATTTGAAGCTTGAATTCCAAAAATATTCTTCGTAATTAATTTCTTGATTTCCATGATAACTGTGGTTTTTTCAATTATTCCCAGGGTGCTAATATCTTTTGAAGCCATATCATTCAAGTATTTAATCATTTTCCTGGCCTTTAGCACATATTTGTCTATTTCTTACTTGATTCTTTTGATAATCGGCTTAGAATACTTCAACAAGGATTTAAGATTAGAAACTATTTGAATGTATTCCCAAAGCGAATGAATTTCCTGGATAATTTCATCCCACACAACGTTTTAGGATTAAAACAGAGAAATGTTACCCTTTAGCTTTGATTTCAGAGTTTTTATTTCCCGTTGAGCAACTCTGTTTTCTTGAACTAAAATATCATTTATTTCATTTCCCATTTTCAAAGCTCTTTCTTTAATGCTCAACTGATTTTCTGGTTGGGAAAAAGTACCTTAGATCTTTTTTAACTCCACCTCTAAAATTCTTAGATTTGTCGTTACTTTTGGTAGATTTTTTGAAGGATCCTGAGAATCTGAATCAGTTGGAACAACTATGGTACATACATGATCTTTAGCTAATTGTTATAGACTCTGTACTTTCTCCTACAAAATAACAATTTCTTTGTTTCTATTAATAGATTCCTCTATAAGAAGCTTCTCTTTTTCCTTTTCAGTCTATGCAATCTTAATTGTTTGGGTATTCTAAGTACCAGGCATCTTCAATTTTGGGTTTTATTTATACTTATAGCTTAAAGAAACAACAGAGCCAAGAAATGGGAAAATGTGAGTTACCCGGTGTGTACAAAATGACATGGAACTGGATGCAGACGTGGAACTGGTAGCAGGGATGTCAGTCGGTAAAACTTAACAGACCAAAGAATGAACAAGCTAAGACTAGGAAAACCCATTTTAACCTTGGTGGGATAGGCGAGAGAAATCAAATGGTTTGATGATGTTACAGGGATGACATGGACTAAGAGGTTAGTGGATAAGTTTGACATGACACTAGATCCCTTTACTGGTCAATCATCGATGCTCTCTTTCAATGAGTGGTTTTTCTTAAACCAATTACTGCTTATGATGGGGGCCTCTCATGGTTTGTGGAAATGCGAGGGTACTTATCGTATTAAATGATAGTGGTAGATCTAAATATTAGTGGTTTCCATAATACCACTCTATGACAGGTGCTCATTGTTTAAATCTCGGCCATGTCAAACCATCATAAAACTATTCATTTTGTTGGATTGTGCTAATAGGCTACGATTCAGTCTCAACTTGCGCACTTTTTTTTTTAAATTTTCATTCAACTATGATCCACTTTGCATAGTTTCTTCAGAAACTATGGCAGGTTTGTCGCATTTAAAAAAAAAATTGGTGACCTTGTTGGTATTTTGAAACCAGCAACATTGCAACCTTTGCAGGTTCATCACAAAATCGTTTAAAAAAAAAATTGATATCTTGTCAGTCTTGTGATGCCACTTCTGACAGATGCAACACCACAACCATGGAAAGTTCATCGTAATATATTTTAAATAAATTAGCAAACATGACGATATTGTGACACCCTTTCTAGTGACACCAACATCACAACCATGATGGGCTTGTCACAATGTATTTTAAAAAAATCGCCGATCTCGTATGTATTGCGACACCAATTATGAAAACAACAATGTTGCAACCATGGCAAGTTCATCACAATATATTTTAAAAAAATTATCGAGCTTTTCGGTCTTGTGAAACCAGTTACTCTATCACGTGTTTATGATGAACAAGTGCCGACGCTTCAACGACGCCTATCATTGGAATTCTTATGAACTAGCAATTGCACCGGGAGGTGCAAGGGAATGCCGAAATGAGGCGGGAATTATGTTGTGCTATCAATAAGAGAAAAATGGCTTTGATAATTTGTTGAGAAAATATTACTTGAGTTCGCATTAGTGAGGCTCATTGACCTATTTGAGTAGAAGGATATAGAAATGGTTGTCAATCCCTCTCAAACCTCTAGAAATCAAATTGATATTGGTTGCCACAAACTGAAGCTTGTGCTGATTAACATCACTAAAGTTTGAGGCATGATAAACCAAGATGCCCAATATTAGTGCTACAAATTCAAATCAGGGATTATTGTTAATATGAAGAAAACCAATTGCCCGATTTTGATAAACCAACACTAATATTTGCACATAATGCTGCTTTAGGACTCTCGAGAGGATATGAAACTCGGTATGTAAAATCCCTCCATTCCAAAGGCTTCCTCCACTCATTCTAATAGTCTTGAAAAATCCCATCCACTGACCTCCTCGAGCCATTGAAAAACCCAAAACCAAATGCCTTAACACTACCCACTTCATCCTTCACCTTGTATTCACTACTAGAAGTGAATCTACATAGGGAAGATACAGTATAAGTATTGAAAACAGGGTAACTTTTAAATTGGTTTTGGCCATACCTGCAACTACCCTCATTTCGATTTCTCACACGAGGATTGGTGGTCTGGATGCAGGTGACAATGGCAAACTTTCAAATATCATGACAATTTCTTCTAATTCTAGTGGAATTTCCTCAATTTCTTTTTCAGTGTTAGTCATCAAACTTTTATCTTTATAACCCAAAAATTAAATGCATTAAAAATTTGTTACACAATTTTTTTATTTTATTAAAAACCAATTTTTAAACCCTTTTTCTTATAACCTATGAAACCTTTATTAAAAGAAATGTTACAATGGTGAAACAACTATTGTAATTCTTCTCTTATATCAAAAGACCAACCCTTATAAAAAAATCTTTTACATTAACCCAATGCAAATCCTTTCACATCAATAAAGGCAACATAATTGAGCCAATTATAAAATGCAACATTAATAAAAATCAACCATCACGTTGATTTAATAACGGACTCCAAACCTCACTAAACCTTGACTATACTTTATCGCATCCAATTTATTCATTAAACTCCATACAATTTAATATGCGAACGTCGTTGGATATTTGACTGTGATGCGAAAGCCATCAAATTTATGAACTGCTGCATGGATGGCTCAATCATAAAATCTAATTTATGATTTTATCGGGTTTGTTTGAACGTTTAAACTCCTTGCATCTAAAAATGTGATATCCACAGATCTTCAAGTTCTGCTGCGATGTCCGTCGGATCACTTGAATATTGGACAATCAATTGAATTAATTAAATCTAGTTTATAAATTCATTGGTCCATTCCAATGATTAATCAATGTGCAACTTTAAATGCGATAGTCGTTGGATTTCAATCGGACGGTTTTCGCTGCTACTAAATCTCTGTTGAACAGATTTCTGATCTGAGTAGATATTAAATCCCTACAAAATAAATTACGATTTCCACCGGATTGGTTTCAAATGTTGTGATTGACTCCATGCACACTACAATGATCTCATTTGCTTCAGTTCTGTCAAATTCATTATCCCTTCAAGAAGTCACGGTTTCTGTACTTCAAACAATACAAGTCTTTTAGTTTGACAATGCAAACAACCATTCTTCCTCCACAATGAATGTAGAGTATATAATTAAACATTACACATAGAAAATAAATCAACAGAGCTTCACTTGACTAAGATAAACTTAGAACGGTTTCAAAAGAAATAAGATTTCTTTGAATTGTCAATTCCGGATACAATTTCAAAGGTACAGAGGATTTACCATGATCTTGTCATTTGAATAATTCTCCATCCAATCCTCTCCTCCATTCCCCTCTCGAACTTACATTTAAAAAAAAAATATTGTTCAAACAAACAAATTGATCAAATTCTATGGATCAATTTATCCAATTTTAGATAAAATCATATTACATAATATTTACCTAAAAATCCTCAACTTCAAAACTAAATTAAATGAATCAAATACAAAGCTATCCAAATCCCTAGATATCAATCAAATCCTATCTACTAAAACAATAATCGTAGGCTAAAGGATCCCACTCCTTTGTTTGTAATTTTTTTTTGTATTTTTGGAATAAAAATTGAAGTTTTTATCCCTTGAGCCTCGTGCTCCTACATCAAGGATGATGAATTTAGCTCAAACCACCTAATCAGATGGTGTTAAGGTAAGCTAAGTGATAATCCAAGGCATCAATACTATGAGAACACCTTAAAATTGTACTAGTATCAAGGTAAGGTATTAAGGTAAGTGAAAGTCCAAGGCATCTGGCAAAATTAAAAGCCTACCCCAAACTACATTCATAAATAGCAACCAAAAGAACTGTTTCCATTTCCAACTGGAAAATGTAAATAGTGCCACTATGGAACTTAATACCAATATTGATTATAGTGGTATTCACTCCCTGTATACGTCCTTGGAAAAAATCCACTCCATACAGAGAAAAAGTAAATGAGGGAAATTATTGTTTGGAAATGAAGAAAAGTTTATCTAAACAAACTTGTGAGAGGGAAAGAAGGCTCCATTTCTGGCAAAAGTTAGAGTCAAATAGGTTAAAGCAGTTGCAGTTGTAGGCATGTATGAATTTCAGATTGTAACCCATTTTCTTTGCCAGTATAAATTACAGATTGAAACCCATTTTCTTTGCCAACAATTTGTCATTAGGCTTTTCCTTGGGGTTGTTTTTTAAAGTTAAGACTTCTTCACATAACAAGCTGATTTTTTGGTTTTTTAGATGGTGGGTCTATATTGCAACTTGAATAATAGATTAACTATAGTCTACGAGGCATGTTGAGTATAGAATCCACTATCATAATCCAAGTAAAACATTGTTCCAAAACTGCACAAGAATAATGTATATTTTGCCCAACCATGAGCAACCACATTGTAACTCATTTGTCAAGTTGAAAGAAAAGTAATTGAATTTTATTTGCTCAACATCAACACAAAAGTATTAGTTTTGTGATTTGACAAAACATTAAATATTGCCCAAGTTGTTGTTTCATGGTCCACCTAAATTTCCATGCAGTTGAGGTTTTAATTTTATTGCTATTTTGTTTAAATGTATTTTTATACTTCAAATATTTATACTTATACTAACCATTTCAACTAAGAGGTGAGGATAAAGTAAACTCAAAAACCTAAATAATGTTTTGGGTACTTTTGACACCGAAAAAATAGAAAATTAGTGTGATTAAGCTGATTTTGACAAAGCAATTTAGTATTGATAGTAAATGAATATTGTTAATTTAGTATTGAATAATATCACCAACAGTCACCAGTAGTCCTAAATAATGACTCTAGTAGCCTTAAACAATAGCTCAGATACAAAGTTGAGCAACAAATTTCTCTTGGTGGGAACAATTTCGCCACCAGGATTCATTCTCGCTACTCCATATGTGATGTTCTCATGGAGAAACAGTTGAGTATGTCCTTCACTATGGACATCAATGTCTCCTCTGGACTCCCCCACCTTGATGAAATCTTGCATCTTGACAGCCTCTTGCTTCTTGGTATAATTCTGTCTGTGCATAGATTGAAAAACAAACAGGGAAGTGCATAACTTGAAAAACCAGTAAGTGCAAAGCTGACTATTTTCCAACTTGAATGAGTTTAGTTCTATGGCAACGTTTGTTCAACTCCTCAAATAAATGTAGTTCAAGTCATGATCTGTGGTAAGAAAGACCTCATTCTGATAAATGCCACCTAATACTTTTAATTCAGTTTATCTCTGTAGCAAGTATTTCTGAATGGTTTGTTTAATTAGTAGCAAAACTACATAGAATGGGCAATCATGAGCCCATTCATGACATTTTTTAAAATCTAAACTTAAACATAGCATGAAATCTAGTTTGAGCTTAAATGCATAAATTCTACTAATACAGTACATAGAATGGGCAATACTGAGCCTATTCATGACATTTTTTTTTAATCCAAACTTAAACATAGCATGAAATCTAGCTTGATCTTAAATGCATAAATTCTACTAATACAGTTAAACATGGTGTACTTCATATACAATTGATTAAAGTTTTTACTTTTGAAGAAGATAGTAAGATGGAGGTAGTACCTCATTTAATAGGAGGACACAATGCTCAAAAGAAAACCATCAAACACACCACTATTGCCCTGCAAATTTATTTGACCACGTACAGGCGAATTTGTACTTCTATCAGTCTGATTTATTGCCAAAATAGCAGAGAAAAAGCAACCCTACTTAAACCCCTACCTTTGTCGTTGCCTCTGCCTCTGCCTCTGCCTCTGCCCAATCCATGTTCAACAACAAACTGCACATCATCTTCTGTCTGAGGAGGAGAAAGGTCTCCAGAAACCGCTTCAGCCACAAATCCAGAAGAGGATAGTTTTGTTGCCCAAATATCCCTTGATCTAGATTGTGCTTTGGATAAAATAAAGGAAAATAATATATACTATGTTTTGATGGGACACCATTTTTTTTTATGACAAGCAATATGATGAGGGGTATTTCTTGACAAACTTCATGTGATAGATTTTAGTCCTAGTCCCCTGGAAGATGAATATAAGAGAACTGTTGGCAGCTCTAAATTATATTTGAATATTTATTTTGAGGACAGACCTATAGGGATACATTTTGGTGCCAACCCTGGTGATGATTGTAAGGGTGCCTCTACCCTAATATAAACGAATGATGTATCTATTGCTCCAAGGGTGGATTTGCACAGAAAAATTGAGTGAAATAACTCTAATTTCCCCATCAATGAAGTTGGTGATGCCAAGCATATGGATTAGGACATTTCAGAAGTGAACAAGAAGACCCCTTTCTTTGTTGAAAATTTCCTACATGGAGAAATTGGAGTTCTGAGAGATCATTTGGAAGCCCTTGCTGATGAAAGCACATATATGGAAGTGCAGGTTGACAATGAGACGTACATCTCTGACCTCAGGGAAGGAGAAGAGCAATTTTATGACATAAATGTTGAGGACATCTCCAACCTCGTAGTAGACCTACTGGGAAAAGTGAAAATTGAAAACCTTTCCTCCTTGGTTCTCAATAATGTGTTTGAAGAGTAGGGTACGAATATGAATCCCTGGTGACCAGAATTGCATTTAGGCATCTTTCAAGATTGAGCTAATGTTACTCAAGCCCTTATGTTAGCATCCATGGCAAGCAAGGGTTTTCATTTAAACAAGTTCATAAAGCTTGACATAGCAAATGAAGAAAGGGTATCCAAAATTCTGATGTATCAAAGTTCTTTGACAGTTGGAATGGCCCCAATCTAGAGAATGAAGATGATACAATTTTCATATATGTGATAGAGCCTTGAATATGTGTGATCTCCCTCCCAATCACAATATTGGCAAAGAAAAATCTGAGCAGTTCGGTAAGGAGACCTCACGACAGTGATACAAACCAGGGATATCACCTTCATGCCGAATTTTCAGTCCAGTTGGAAGCTATGGGCGTAGTTTTAAATGATCCACAGTCCCAAAAATTGCAATAGCAGAGATCTAGGAGAAGGTCACTTGGAGTAGAGCACAAATGAAATGACTATATAAGAACCATAAGTATCATGAGAAGGAAAGGATTCTAAAACAAGGACAATGGTTTTGGTTTAACATGGTGGAAGTTTTCAATGCTAAAATTCAAGAAACAGAGGGACTTGAAACTCAAAATATTGAAATAGGAATACAGGAGGAACTGCAGATTGTTGATCATGGTTCAAAAATATTTTTTCTAGAATTGTTTTGTAGTACAAAGACAAATATTTAACAAAATAAAGAATAACAAGTCAAATTTAGAAATTTCAAAAGATACGTAGAACATTTAAAAGGTCCAGGAACAGACTCTTCTACCCATCTATCCATCTTTGAAATAAAAATTGACGGATTCAAATCCCCTGCAATCAAATGGAAAACTAGTCATAATATGAAATATGAAAACAGAAATAAACAGCATAGCACCACTGATTTGCCATGGGTTCACAGCTCGCTCCATCGGTGGCCTTTATGTGGTGGTGTGAAGCATTTTCCATAAGCCTGATATCTTTTTCCTCACTTCATTTCCATTTTTTTCCTTTCTAATCTAATTAAGTGAAATAAAACTATCGTAATATTAAAGGCAAGGTGTTACATTTGAATTGGTGATAACCATTGACATACATAATTCCTAGTTGGAGGTTGTTTTCCCCAAATGGAAATCATGTTTTGGGCCCTATGGCTCCCAAGTTTTCTGCGCTCTTGTTCACTCAGACACTGCAGCAGCCATGCCTTTGTATAAAGAACCCCCTTCTTTCAACATACTCACAACTTCCTCCTTCAATTCTCTCACTCTTTCCCTTTCCCTCATCCCGCTTTCTCCTTCCATCAACTCCCTAACTGCTCTCTCCACTTCTCCTCTCCTTACGAACCCATCGCTTTCCATATTTTCTGGGATTCCCACTTTAAACTCATCAACCAGTAGAATCCTATTCATCCTTTGTTCCACAAAATGTGGCCAACAGATCATGGGCACTCCATGTGAGATGCTCTCCAATGTAGAATTCCAACTGCAGTTAGAAGGAAACGACCGGTGGATGGGTGAGAGAGAACAGGAATCTGAGGCGCCCATGAAGCAATAACAAGCCCTTGGTCCTAGGTTTGAGTCTAGAATCCCTCAGGTAACATTTGAGAAATATGTGTTTCCTCGATAGACAAAAAGCTGCTGGACGGACTGCGCAGCACCCACACGAAGCGATGTCCACTTGCTTCCAATCGCAAGGCAAGTTCGATCACCTGAGCCCTTGGCATACCGGTTCTGCTTCCGAACGAAACAAAGAGAACCGATGAAGGCGGATGGTTATCTAACCACTTGAGGCAATCTGCCCCTCCATCTTCGAAAGGTTTGTCACTTTGTTCAAGTGGCAACAATGATATGAGTGGCCCAACTGGATAAAAGCGGGGCATTAGATCAATATCCCTCGGATTAGAGATCTTTCCTGCCACCAGAGCTTTGATAGCTTTAGGCTCCAGTTCCTCGAAGGTTTTGATCAAAATACCCGTTGCATCCCACATACTAGAGAAATGGCGGTAGAACTAGTAAATGCATTCATCAGACCTGTCCTGAAGGGGAGTCAACATATCTCTGCCAGGGATCGGCAGAGTGCCCAGTACCTCTATTGGAAAATCCATGTCTTTAAACGAAATTGGAATATCCGAGATGAGCTTTGGAAGAGATAAGAGGAATAAAAGCACAGATGCACCTGAAGTGAAGAATACATATGTGGGTATGCTGAGCTCGACGGTCACATCGAACATAGTGGAGCACAAAATATGAGTGATGGAAGTAGAGACGGGAAAGGCAGAGTGGACGAGGGATCTGAGAGCATTTTCCATTGATCCTTTGGATTTTTCAAAAAGCTTAGATAAGTAAGTTTTGGTTTTCATATGTTGTGTGCCTTCGATATCCTCCTCCGACAACTCGATGAAATTGATGGCGAGACCCGAGGTTTCCATGGACTTGGAATAAGCATCCATGAGTCGAGGGGAGAACATCCATTTGCAGGTGATAAGGGTGACAAGAGAGTCCATGGGTGCCGGAGAGTTGCCTAGTGAGCTCTGCGACGAGGATGAGATGGCCCATTCCCGTGCCAGGAAAGATAGCTACGTGAGGCTTTGGGCTTCCCATGGGTGTTCAGTGTAAATGAGTGGAGGCAAGAAGGAGGAATATGATATTTTTGTAGTATGGTATTTTATGTTTCTCCGGAGTCGGGACATATCATTTTATTGTGCCCGCCCAACATGTTAATGGACCACAACTTCCATCATCCATATGAGGAGGAGCAAGGTATCCATAAGCCACACCCCCACTACTGCTGCTACATCACCTCCTTCATTCTGAGGTGGAGGAAGAGGACCAGAAATAGCTTCTACCGCTGCATTACCTTCAATCTACTAAGGAGAAAGGTGACCATGACTTTTGCTGCTAATCCTGCCGCTGCTTCAGAAACATTAACATTTTTTTTCCTCCCCCATGGAGATTTTCCCTTTGTAGGTGTAGTAGAGGGGCGAAGGTTGGCAGATGCATTTGTGTTGGTGTAAGTGTCTGGTTGTCCCTGATTGCCCAGCATATCTTCGATCTCCCAGCGAATGGTGCCCGAGGGTTTAGGATCCTGTAAACACATTCAATACAAAGGAATCATGACCATATGCAACTCTTCATAGCAAGATCATAAGCTCTTAGGGGTTTTGCTTTTACTTTACCTCGGTGGGAGGGTCTGATTCAAGCGCACACTGAATCTCGTCTTGGAGCATTTCCACTAGGTTTTCGTTCGATTTGGTATAGATTGCAACTGAAGTAGCCGCCTGGCTGGAAACCCATGGTGTTCCCTTGATTGTTTCTTTCCTGCAATAGCTTTGAAATGAAGATGTAGTGGCCGAACCGATGAGCCTTTGATGCTTTAAGCGTATGAAAGCCTTTGGTGCTACAGAGGAGGCTACCCTGCCGGTAACATAGAACATAGACATTACAAACATAAATATCTCGAACTAAAACCCTGTCGGTCTCACGTGGAATTGGTAACAAGGCCAAATGGAAGATTTTCATTGGTTGGAGGAGGTGCCACATGTCTAAATTTTAGTGGCTAGAAGGGCGGTTAGAAAGGATTCTCATTGGCTGGGGTGAATAGTGTCTTCTCACCCCAAGCCAACAAAGAAAACACCTTTCGGCGTAACAAGAATGGGTCAAAAGTACGACTACACCGGAAATGATGTTTTCTAAAATCTCATTTTGTCATTATAGCTACGAAACAATGTTATAAGAACGTCAAATAGCCGTTGCAAATTGTGTCAATATTTAATAGTGACGATTTGACACAATATATATATAACCTAGGATACACTTTCGGAATAAAAATCTACTGGAAGGTTAGGCCACTCTTCTCTTTGTCTTTGAATAGAAAATTTTTGTGGGTACTGTTAGTATCTTATAAAATAGGTATAAGTTCTTCAGTTATTAATTTGGGGAATTGCTCTGATCTTGGTTGATTTTTTTTTTGTTTAAGGCGCTCAGGAGAAAAGGTATGACTGAAATAAATTATTTTTGATACACCTATTGCTGTGTTTTAATTTCAGCAGTGAGTTTAGCTTTTGGTAGCTAAAAAAACAAAATTTGTTAAGGATTAGCTATCGAAAGCTGAAACTTTTGGTAGCTAAAAGCGCTTATCCTTCATGCATTATACCCTAAATGAGTTTTGATAAAGATCAACATTCTAGATTCATTTCAGACCCCTTCAATGCTTCTGAGTTTAATAAACGAGGGGGGTATGAAAAAGTATGACTTCCAAAATCGGATGAGGACCACGTGGCAAGCTATGGGGATTTCTCACCCCTATTGTTTCAAACCACTTACCGCTTGTTGGGCCCTCCGAAAAGGTTTTTCAAAACTGTGATATGAAGACAGTGACTGAGACAAACCACACAATGGATTTGTATGGTCATGTCATTTCCGAGTCATAGTTGGTACTCAAACCATCATGGAAATCTAAGCTGCCTTAACCATGCTGATTGCATCAGTTCACATGATTTTAAACGATCATCGCTCCTCCATATCTCCACATCGCGCAATCATGAACTATAGTATTTTCCATTCGTTTTAATTAAAATCTTGAAAACGGTCATCATGATCTCCAACCCTTGTTAATTCGGTCGACAATCTGCTAGTTTGTTTTAAAATTCATATGCAACCAAGTGATCCGAGTCTACATTGCTTTCCTACTATTCCACGATTAGTTGGTCTCACCACCTACCTACCGCTCACCATAGTCACCCTGTAAACCCACATAGTCTGTTTGAAATTGTTTGCAGGTGTTGGAGAAGAAATGTCAACTAAAGGAGCATTGTTAAGGAAGGAATTACAAGATGCAACTTAC
This sequence comes from Pinus albicaulis, assembly GCA_034641835.2. Lineage (NCBI taxonomy): Eukaryota > Viridiplantae > Streptophyta > Pinopsida > Pinales > Pinaceae > Pinus > Pinus albicaulis. The sequence goes on along the minus strand of CM076570.1, from coordinate 602,622,896 downwards.
CTCGAGGCACACCCAAAAGCATGTGATTTTTTCAAACAGGTGGGCTGTTATAGGTTTTTTCAAAAGTTTTAGGGATACCACTAGGGTGTCACTGAGGAATTTGCAAGAAGTTTTGATGGAAGCAAAGCGCAGTTGGGGCCAATGACTATGCAGATTGATGAAGCAAGTGTGGCAGCAGCCACATAAATGCCAGGAGAAGGAGAACGTTGGTTTAAGACCACCTCCACCAAAGAAGTATATTTTAAGTTCTTTCTTAAAGAGGATTATCAGAATATGAAATGGCAGAGAGACATTCCCAGGAGCTATTTGCAAGAGCAGTGCCAAGAGTTGTTGAAGATGATCCAGGTTTATATTACTTGTGAAGGAAGGTATGGGAGGACAATTTTTTATCACTTCAGACTATTCCTTCAATTCACTGGCAAGAAACCACTTAACATGCCTTATTATCTTTTGAAAAGCCTCACCAAAATGGCTTCCAAGGTCCAAGCCAAACCCCAGACAGCTAATAACAGTTTATTTCACCATGGATTAATCACGTTAATAGTGCTAGAGGAGCTTAAAAGAAGGAATAAGACATGGAATTATTTATTGTTTTGGGGAGAGTTTGAACAAGAGGTCCAGTTGAAAAAGAAAGGAATTACCTCACAGGAGTTGTCTACTCCAAAGACCAGCAAGAGAACAAGAAGGGAAATGTCTCTAGTGCAAACAGTCACCAAAACTTCTCCCTCAACATCCAAGAAATCCAAGAAAAAACTAGAATTTGAGAAATAAACAGGGGTTGAAGGTGAAGCTACAGGAGCAGTTATTCAAGAGGAAGCCACAGCAAGAAACATTCTAAATCTACCCTATTCAGACTCAGAATCTGAACCATTAGTTGTAGAAAAGGAGACTGTGTCATCGGCTGCAAAAAATGAGGTAGAACCTTTAGAGGAAAAAATAGGAGGAGGACCATCAGTTGAAGAAGCAGGAACCCATGGAAAACTTGAAACATCCTCACAGAAGAAGGTCAACATAATGTCTAAAACGCAGAAGTTGCAGGAAGAGAATAATGAGCTGAAAGTTCTAGAAAGACTCTTAAAGGCAGAGGATGAAGCCCTCGAGCAATCATCAGGCAAGGTCAGTGCAACACTTGATCAAATGACAATTAAATATGAAAAAATCAAGCATAAGAACAAAGGACTGTGCCAGCATAATTCCAAGTTGAAAAACAAGAACAAGGTGTTAAGGTATAGACTCATTGACAAGAATCTGAAACCCCAGGCTTATCACACACTTGATACTTTAGCTATGGCTGCTCTAGAGTTCAATGAAAGTGGTGATAATTAGTGCATCAAAGGAAGAAGGAAAATGCAATTTTTTTTGGATAAGTTTCCAAAAGAATTTAATTTTTTTCAGCTAAAGGCAGTTAAAAATCCCAAAATAACTACTGAAAATCATGGTAATCGGCAGCTAAGCGCACCTTGTTTTACCTTCCTTAGCTGCCGAAAGCTCTGTTAGAGGCAGAAGACAGCCACTATCCTCAAATAAAGGTAACTTGACTTTTACATGATCTCCAAAGGCCTCCAAAGAATATTTTAATTAAAGTTCATCATCGACATGTTGCCGACACATCAATTTTAATCAGATTGGGTCTTAAAAGAATATCAAACAAAATCCAGTTTTGTGGGAATTTGGTCATATTTTCCAAATTCGAATTTGTAATCAGCAGACAACTTTGGCTATGTTTGTATTTCAGTATTAGGGATCAGATATTTTGTAATAGGTTAGGATATTGGGCCATATTTGCAAAAGAGAACAAATCTCTTATTTTGGGTAGAACTAATCGACAGTTTCCTAGGATATCTGAAATAGTTAAGGAAGGGATTTGATTTTTTTGATTATTAGGATCTGAAATGTAATGGGAAATGTTATAAAATATATAATGTAATATGGGAAATGTTGTTAGATCTTAAGGGAGGAAACTATTGTAAAATGTTCAGCTAGTTGTAAGCACAATTTTTTGGATGAATGAAAGGACCCTTACGTTTTCCAGATTCTTGTGTCATGTTTTAATGGTGAAGTTCCTCATGATACCATATGATTCTCTTTTATTTCGCTATTGCTTTATCTATTTATTGTTTATAATAAATTTTTGGCCAGGATTTGTCAATTAGGACACCATGCTCAGGCTTTAAACAATATCTATGTCTTCCTCTGAAATTTAAATGTAGAATTCGGATAAAGTCTGCTCTGCATTTAGATGGAATCTTAAATCTTTTCTTCTTTTCCACTCACAATTTTTTAAGATCCATTTACATTACTATCTCACCTGGTTACACACAATCTCATTAATTCATTCACTTAAATCTGCTTTGACCTATTTGACTCCATTGGCCCAATGGCCCTCTTTTACTGTCTCAACCAAAAATTTTCAAACAAACCCCTCTGCCCTAATAACTAGCCTAAAATTTCAAATCAACAATGCTATATCTAACAGAGAGATCCCTCTCTAAGTCTAGAATGGCTAGATCCTAAGCTCGAAGCAGTTTTGATGTTGGCCCCCAGGATTCAATCCTTTCAACCTCGAAATTACAGAGCACTAACATAATGGCGACTCCAATGGGGAGCTCGAACAGTTTCAGGTTCCTCAGTAACAATTATCAAGTTTAGATTTGGTTGATGATGGTGAAAAAGCAGCCAGACACAAGGAGGTTGAAATCATCCACCTGGCGACTCCACAATTTTTAGTTGACCTAAATGCTCCACTAGTAGAAGAATCTAGAAGTGTTGTGAACATATGGTGACTTGATTCTTTGGTTGATTGATTGTAAAGATGAATTCAAGAATAAAATGCATGTATGCTCCTTTGGATAGATCTAAGATCCCAGGTTTTCCAAACCCTATGCCAAACATTGATTGGTTAAAATATATTCCTGTGTTTAAAAATAATAAAGGAGATTATGCTACTATACATTTGTTAAGATTTCATATGCACATCCGTAGATTTAAAATCCAATTTCCAGAAGACCGTCTTATGAAAATGTTTGTGGCAAGTTTACAAGAGAAATATAGGTCTTGTTATGAAGATATACCAACTACAAGTATAATTTCTTTGAAGTGTTTTGATACTGTGTTTTGTGACAAGTATAAAGAAGATTATCCCTCTTTGTCACTAGTTCAAGACTATTGTGATAAATTTCAAAGTTTTATTGAATATATGGAGGATTACTATGATGATGATCAGTTTATGAATGATGAAATATTAGAAGCTTTAGAAGAAATACCATTTTAGAAAGTATAAGTATTGTTTGAAATGTATTCTCATTATGAAGAAAGAAATTATATATGTTGTATAGAAGTTCGTGAAGTTTCACAACATGATACATTCCTAGCAGCATAAGAAAAATATGATTAGCAGATAGTTAAGGAAGAACTTCAGCCTCCTGAACTAGTTACAGTAGAGGACAACAGTGAAAACCTACAACAATCTAGTGATTTGGAAGAAAATGCAACATAACTTAATAGCATAGATTCACAAGAGCATTTTTAGCCAATAGTATTTTATTCAGACATTGAAAACCAGTCAAGTTTTCCTAATGAAAGCCAAGAAAGCTTGCCAAAAGAAGACGAATCAGGTTTGTTGATTGAAGACCACTCTAATTCTCTTTCTAAGTGTGCAGATCTTGAAGAAGATCACAAAAATTCTCCATCATTGTTTTCTTCTTGGGATGTTAATGAAGTTGCACAACATATTGATATTCTAGTTAATGATCCTTTGCCCGAGATGATTGAGAATTTGAAACTTCCCTAAAAATTTATGAATGATAAAGGGAATGATGAAGAGAAAACATAACAATTGATTATCATGGATAGAGAAGAAAAACAACTATCTTCCTTATTGTTGGATGACAGTCAGTGCCAATACAAAAGCAAGGGAGTAGTCTGGGATGAGGTATGTTTTTATGTCACCAAGAATTTGAAGGATCTCATGTTGCATGTTTATCTAGATCCTTAGAGCAGTGTATTACAGTTATCAGTGAAGGAATAATCTACCAGGTTGATCAATGGAGTTATTGAATTCAGTGGAAGATTTAAGTCTCCATGTTTTGAATCCATTTCTCTACTCACGGAAATGGGATGCCAGTTTCAGTTAAGCACTCATTTTCTTGTCTGGTTACATTGGAAGTCTGATTATTACTTAATGTGATAATTTTTTATCAGATTAGAGTAGGAATGATGCTAATAAGCTTGCTGGAAAATCATCTTTTATTTTTCAGATTCTATTCCTAAATGAAGTAGTGTAGTTTCAGTTCATAATTATAAGATGAAAATAAAATTGATTCGAAAACATGTGGTTACAATCACTGAATCGAATAATAAATCAAGATGCAAATTGTGGGATCAACCCAATGGATAAGGCACTAGGTTACAAAACTGGACATCTGGGATTCTTGACACTTCCTCTGGAGTTGTCATCCCCAATTGGAGCCACTGTTACTACCCTATAAAATAGGTATATTTTATTTAGTTATTAATTTGGGGAATTGTTCTGATCTTGGTTGAAAATTTGTCAATTTAAGGTGCTCGGGAGAAAAGGTATGACTGAAATAAAGGTTTTTTGATACACCTATTGTTGTGTTTTAATTTCAGCAGAGAGTTTAGATTTTGGAAGCTAAAGAAACAAAATTTGTTAAGGATTAGCTACCGAAAGCTTAAACTTTCAGCCGCTAAAAGTGCTTATCCTTCGTGCATTATACACTTATGGTTAATGAGTTTTGATAAAGATCAACGGTCTAGATTCATTTTGGACCCCTTCATCACTTCTGAGTTTAATAAATGAGGGGGGTCCAAAAAAAGTATGACTTCCAAAATTGGATGAGGACCACGTGGCAAGCTGTGGGGATTTCACACCCCTATTGTTTCAAACCACTTAGTGCTTGATGGGCCCTCTGAAAATGTTTTTCAAAACCGTGCTATGAAGGCAGTGACCGAGACAAACCACATGATGGAGTTGTACGGTCACGTCATTTCCGCGTCATAGTTGGTACTCTCACCATCATGAAAATCTAAGCTGCCTTAACTACACCGATTGCATCATTTCACCCGATTTTCAAAGATCATCAATCCTCTATATCTCCACATCGCGTGATCATGAACTATAGTCTTCTCGATTCGTTTTAATTGAAATCCCAAAAACGGTCATTATGATCTCTAGCTCGTGTTAATTTGGCCGACAGTCTGTTAGTTTGTCTTACAATTCATCTGCAGCTAAGAGCTCCAAGTCTACATTGATTTCATGTTGTTCCACGATTTCTGTTTCATCAGTTCGGCCCTCATTCCATGTTTAGTTGGTCTCACCACCTACCTATCGCTCACCCTAGTCACCCTGTAAACCCGCATAGTCTTTTGAAATTGTTTGCAGATGCTTGAGCAGAAATGTTAACTGGAGGAGCATTTTTAAGGAATGAATTAGAAGATGCAGCTTACCTCGAGGCACACCCATAAGCATGTGATTTTTCAAACTGGTGGGATGTTATAGGTTTTTTCAAAATTTTCATGGATACCACTAGGGTGTCACTGAGGCATTTGCAAGAAATTTTGATGGAAGCAAAGTGCAATTGGGGCCAATGACTATGCAGATTGATGAAGCAAGTGTGGCAGCAACCACAGAAATGCCAGGAGAAGGAGAACGTTGGTTTAAGACCACCTCCACCAAAGAAGTAGATTTTAAGTTCTTTCTTAAAGAGGAGTATTAGAATATGAAATGGCAGGAAGACATTCCCAGGAGATATTTGAAAGAGCAGTGGAAAGAGTTGTTGAAGATGATCCAGGTTTATATTACCTGTGAAGGAAGGTATGTGAGGACAATGTTTTATCACTTCAAACTAATCCTTCACTTCACTAGAAAGAAACCAATTAACATGCCTTATTATATTTTGAAAAGCCTCACCAAAATGGCTTCTAAAAGCCAAACCCCAAACAGCTAATAGCATTTTATTTCACCATGGATTAATCAAGTTAATAATGCTAGAGGAGCTTAAAAGAAGGAATAAGAAATGGAATTATTTATTGTTTTGGGGAGAGTTTGAACAAGAGGTCCAGAAAAAAAATAAAGAAACTCCCTCACAGGAGTTTTCTACTCCAAAGACCAGAAAGAGAATAAGAAGGGCATTGTCTCTAGTGCAAACAGTCACCAAAACCTCTCCCTCAACATCCAAGAAATCAAAGAAAAAGCTAGAATTTGAGAAAGAGACATGGGTTGAAGGTGAAGCTACAGGAGCATATATTCAAGAGGAAGCCACAACAAACAACATTCTAAATCTACCCTATTCAGACTCGGAATCTGAACCATTAGTTGCAGAAAAGGAGACTGCATCATCAACTGTAGAAAATGAGGTAGAACCTTTAGAGGCAGAAATAGGAGGAGGACCATCAGTTGAATAAGCAGGAGCCCATAGAAAAATTGCAACCTCCTCACAGAAGAAGGTCAACATAAATTCTAAAACACAAAATTTGCAGGAAGAGAATAATGAGTTGAAAGTTCTAGAAAGACTCCTAAAGGTAGAGAATGAAGCCCTTAAGAAATCATCAGGCTAGGTCAGTGCAACACTTGATAAAATGGAAATTAAATATGAAACAATCAAGCTTAAGAACAAAGGATTGCACCAGCATAATGCCATGTTGGAAAACAGGAATAAGGTGTTAAGGTATAGACTCATTCACAAGAAGCTGAAACCCCAGGATTATCACACACTTGATACTTTAGCTTCGGATGCTTTGGATTTCAGTGAAAGTGGTGATAATTAATGCATCAGAGGAAGAAGGATAGGGAAATTTTTTTTTGATAAGTTCAGAAAGCATTGCTATTTTGTCAGCTAAAGGAAATTCAAAATCCCGAAATAGTTGTCAAAAATCATGGTAATCAGAAGCTAAGCGTGCCCTGTTTTACCTTCCTTTGCTGTCGAAAGCTCTGTTAGAGACATAAGACAACCAATCTTCTAAAATCAAGGTAACTCAACTTCTACAGGATCTCCAAAGGCCTCCAAATCATATTTTAATTAAATTTCATCCTCAACATGTTGCTGACACATAAGTTTTGATCAGATTGGGTCTTAAAAGAATATCAAACAAAATCCAGTTTTGCGGGAATTTGGTCATATTTTCCAGATTTGAATTTGTAATCAGCAGACAACTTTGGCTATGTTTGTATTTCAGTATCAACGATCATATATTTTGTAATAGGTTAGGGCATATTTTTAAAAGAGATCAAATCTCTTATTTTGGGTAGAACTAATAGACAGTTTCCTAGGATATTTGAAGTTAAAGAAGGGATTTGATTTTCATAATTATTAGGATCTGAAATGTAATGTGAAATGTTATAAAAGATAGAATGTAATATGCGAAATGTTTTTAGCCAAGAAGGGAGGAAAATATTGTAAAATGTTTAGCTGGCTGTATGAACACTTTTTTGGATGAATGAAAGGACCCTTATGTTTTCCAGATTCTTGTGTCATGTTTTAATGGTGAAGTTCCTCATGATACCATCTTATTTTCTTTTAGTTCGCTATTGCTTTATCTCTTTATTTTTTATAAGAAATTTTTGGTCAGGATTTGTCAATTTGGACACCCTGCTAAGGCTTTAAAAAATATCTATGTCTTTCATTGAAATTTAAATGTAGAATTCGGATAAAGTCTACTCTGCATTTAGATGGAATCTTAAATATTTTGTTCTTTTCCACTCACAAATTGTTAATATCCATTGACATGACTATATCGCCTGGTTACACATGATCTCATTAATACATTCACTTAAATCTGCTTTGACTTGTTTGACTCTATTAGCCCAATGGCCCTCTTCTACTGTCTCAACCACAAATTTTCAAACAAACCTCTCTGCCCTAATAACTAACCTAAAATTTCAAATCAACAAATCTATATCTAACAGAGAGATCCCTCTCATAGTCTAGGAGGGCTAGATCCTAGGCTCGAATCGGTTTTGATGTTGACACCTAGGATTCAGTCCTTCCAACCTTGGAATTTTGGAGCGTTAACAGGTACAAAGAAGTATGGAATGTGTCCCATGGGTTAATACAGAGAAAAAATCCTCTCTTTGTGCTCTATCCTATCTATCTAAGTTACTTTTCTTTTCTATGGAACAAGTGTACTAAAAAATAATGTAACCCCTTCTCCTCTTAGTGGTGCAGTGATCCAGGTGGATATTGGTGGCCACCCGCCTATTCCACCTAGTCAGTTTCATTATTCTTCTTATTTAGTATTTTTAGCAGTTTTTCGGGTCTTGAACTTCTGGAGCCGTTTTGAGGCCCTAAACGACGTTTTTTGGGCACGATTGTTCTAGCGATTTGAAACAAATAACATTAGCAACTATATTCCTCGAAGAGATATTTCCAATGCAGTAGCATACGCGCCAAACAAAGATAATATGACCAAGTTACGACCTCGGGAAGTTGGTTGCCCAACTAACCCCAACAGGGCCCATAAAATCTCGGTGTTACATCTTCGAGGGTTAGGGTTTTGGTTGTTTAGGGTTTTCTCTTATTTTTTCAATAATAAAAAGGCCCTTGAGCCTCATTGTAACACAGTTCAGAGGCATGTAGCCACCACATATATTCTCAGAGATAAGCTACCATCACCCGAGATTTTTTGTTTTCTATTCTATCTGCAACCATTTTTCAGTATTTGATATTAATGAAATGAAGTTTTATTCCTATTGAATATTTGCGTTTATGTTTGTTTATATATTTTATTTCATTCCTGCATTAGTCCAAATCAATGGTATCGGATTGGCCTGCTCTTTCTCGATATTTATTTGCATGTCCCCAGCAAGGTTGGGGGTATAAGGAGTTAAGGCTCGATCTGGTTGAACCTTTGCAAGATCATCCACACAAACCCCGACAACCTCCCGTGGTAGAAGAAAAGAAAGATGAGGAAGTAGGATATCCTATCAAAATATTGCTTGAGGAGGCCCTCGAGAAACAAAGGAACACGATGATGGATAACTTTTCCCAGATCCTTCAATGACTACCCACCGGAAACACATCTTCATCTAGCAGCCACTCTAGAGGTGCCACTCTTCAAGGTACAAGTAAACTTTGACATTCCCATATTTGAGGGTCAAATATATGCAGACATCGTAGATAGATGATTGAATTTGTTGGAAGGGTATTTTTCAGTCCATAATTTCCTTGATCGAGAAAATACTGCCTTTGCACTCCTCAAATGTGCCCCCCATGTCAAATATTGGTGGGAAACCTACTGTGAACAGAGGGATGAGGAAGAACCCTCACTTTTTTTAGCCGCATCCACTTGGAATTCATTCTGAGACGGAATCAAGGAACAATATTACCCCATGGGGAGCTATGATGAAAAGTACATCAAATGCACCATATTGCGGCAACAAATGGATAAAGATGTACACGAGCTGGTGAATTTTTTCCATACCCTGCGCACAACGTTGGGTATTAAATATTCAGAGAAACATTGATGCTCAAGTACCGTAGTTTTTTGTATAGATACATTCAGGATGAAATGGAGTTCCTCAACATTACCTCACTTGGAATGGCATATTTATATTCCGCCAAGATCGAGCATAAATTTAAGCATAAGAAGCAAGACTTTGGATCCACAAATCTGAAGCCAGGGAAAGGTGCCCCCAAACCACAGAACAAGGGGAAAATCCAAAGCACGACCATTTAGGACAACCCACCAAAGCAGCAAAATAATAAAAACACCACAAAGACAAATAAGGACATGAGGAAGTGGTGTGAATTCCATAAAAGATACACTCACAACACAAGTGAGTGTTAGGACAAACAGTCGATGGTGGTCGAGCTGAAGGCATCTGAATCAGATGCATGTTCTGATTCTTAGTCAGAACTAGACAAGGGGAATGACAAAGGGAAGAAAATAATTGATGCGGAACCCAATGCCATCGTTTCCACCACCAATATTAAGAAGGAGGAACTCGAAAATCTAGAAGAGTGGGAGCTCCTCTTCCATTCGCAGATGTGGGTGAAGGGTTCTCCATTGCAATTAATTGTCGATAGTGGAATCTAAAAGAACCTCATTTCAGTAGAGTTTGTGAAGTGGCTTGGCCTACCAACCACAACACACCTGCAACCATATACCATCGAGTGGCTTCACAAAGGAAGATATCCCTGTTAGCGCTCAAATCTACCTTAGGCTGAAATAAGGTAAGACTCAAGGCAACATCAAACCACGCTCAGCCTCATAGCTAGCCCTACGAGGACAGGAGAGGGCTCTCTCCGGGTCTATCTTGATAAAATTAGCAATAGGGTGCGAGATGACTTATAATGAATACTGATTTTAGGCTAGTAAAGAGATAGGAAAGTTTGATTTTGATTTTTTGGGTTTTTGTTGAAAAAATAGGAAAAACAATTTTGGGTTCGGGGATAAGGCCAGATCTTTGCAGAATTCAAGTTGGGGCAAGGTAGGCAGTAGTCTTGATGCTTTTGATTATGTGTATGGATGGATCAGAACGAGAAGGAGCTGAAGAGGGCAAGGGATAACATGGATCCTCTCCAAACTGGCGAAAACATATAAAACTAAACAAATTTAAAGGCAGAGCACTGGAAACAATGGATTCAACCTCATTTACTCATTCATTTAGTTTTAGAAGAAATAGAAGGGGATGGCATACATTAAACATTAAATAAATTACAAATAACTGAGAGAACACATCATCAAAACTGAAAGCCACAAGAATCCCAACAGGTGCTGCAAAACCTCTGATCTTTCCTTAGCCAAAATATGAAAAATATGTACAATAGTGTGCCAAACTTTTCCCAAGAGTCCAACCCTGATAGTGTCTCAAAAATTACGTCATATATACCATCCTAACCCCTTCCCATGCCTCTAGGGGTCGAATTCCTCTAGCAAGTTTCCCAATCATAAGCGCGCGTCGTGACGCGCTACGCGTTGGGCTGAAAAACCTGTTTTGAGACCAAAATTTTCCAAAATGACAAAAACTTCTTCAAATTTGCTCAAATTCGGAGCGAAGACCCTCCATCATGTATCATGCTCAGCCAATGAAGCCTCGGCCAAAATCCGGAGTGGATCAGGCCTCTTTCGCTGTTTTAGTGCTCTGCTCAACCTCCTCTTCAGAATCTTCATTTTTGCCTTGCAGACGTGCATGCGGGCCCAATAATGACCTTTCATGTGACGGAGCATGTCTTTGTCTCTATTGGCATTTTCCAACAACTTCTCCAGATGAATTTTAACATGTGTGAGGCATGTCTCTCGCTCAATTGGTGTCATGTCACCAGGTCTCTTCGGGCCAATTGTCGATCTTCACGGATTCGTCGTAGCTCTACAAGTGTGTGTTGATATTCTAGCTGTTTGTTACGCTGCTCTAGGTATTTTATCACCCATTGAGCTCTCTACAACTTAACCTTCAGCGTTTCAATCTCGGCCTTCTGCTCCTGGACGATCTCTTTCAGTTTCAAGCTAGGAGAGCCCGCATCAACATCAATCAATGTGAATTCAGTATCTTGGCCTCCTGAGGGGCCCTCCTCGTGCATAGGCCTCTTGCCTCTGTCCTGAATCTGTACCTGTGCTGAAGACGAAGGCGAGACCCCTTCCACATCATGTGGAGATAATACTCGCTCTGCTCATGAAGTCAACGAGACCCCTTCCACCTTGGGTGGAGATAGTACTCGTCATGTAGCTGCAAATAAGGCCCTGTGGCCTCGCTGATATGTCACATACACTGGAGAACTGATATGCCCGGTCTCAGGAATGTCAAGCTGGTGTGAAGGCTCTCCCTCATCATTAACTACCTCGAGAGGCGGCTGTGGCGCTGCGAAGAAGTCACGGGAGATGAAATCCTCCCAAGCAATGCCCTGCTATGTTAGATGATGTACCACCATGATTTTGATTAGCGCGTAATGATATATACTGCTATGCTGCTGTGCTGGGGTCTTCTTCTGTACAAGAAATGTCATCCTCTCTATGTTGCGATACATGAAGTATGGAATGCTCATCATACGTACCCTCGTGAAATGCATCAACAAACGGACATGGTACGCATAGAGGCGCGAGAATCTGCCCTCGCAACTGAAATATCGAATGATGAGTTTCATCAATGGTGCAAACTCATCCTTCAAAAATCTGAATGGAAATACCCTGCTCAGCTGCCTCATATACCCAGGTTTGATGTATGGCTCATAGTAGGATTTCTCTAGCTGCTGTCGTTTGTTCCATTCCTCTCCTATGTTTGGTATCCCGGTGGCCTGAGCAATGGTCTCTGGTGACAGAATGAAGTTAACTCCGGCAAGGTTTACACGACCATCATGTAAATGTAGAACAAATAGGCGAGCTAGCTCATGATGATGATGGGTTTGTGAAATCATCTCACAGTACTGGAAACATGACTGATGTTGAAAACAATCCATTGCAAGCGGACAAGCCTGCAATTGAGCCAAAGCAGTAGGCTCCTCCTTGACATGCCTACCACTTTTGCCACTTTTGTGAGACCTCCGTGGCACATTAATATCTGCTGTGGAATCATTGTCATACTCCTGCTCATAAACTGAATCCGTCTCTGACATGGTGCTGAAATCAAGATGTTTGACAAATATATGCTGATGTAGGTATGATGAAAACAAGAGTTTCGGTGTATGCTCAAATCCCAATTGTGTCACATGTGTATCAAGGTGCTATAGGAAAACCATAATGATAAAGGTAATGTCAAATAAGTTTGAAATGGAAAATAGCCACTACTTGACTACATGGGGATTTTGACAAGTGAGTAGGAAGGAGTATAATTTAGTGTAGGACAAAGAAACAGCCCTTGCAATGATAGTTAGGCTTTGTCAATGGAAAATGGGGAATAGTAAATATGGGACTGTGTTACAATATAAATGATAAACAGTGTGACAATGACAATGGTAATGACAGCAGTGATTTGAATAGGAGAGAAAGAGACAGAGTAGAGACACCACCGACAATAGATGACACAGCATATATCAATAACACAAGTCCTGGAAACCCCCACAATACCATCAACATAATCTTCTAAAAGTCTTTCAAAACCTCTAGGAGTGATTTTAGCAATGAATATGGGGTTTATATTTCACCGAATCAAATATCTGTTTTCCATTTTCAAAACACCACAAGATGTTCATGAGTGACTAAGCAGTTTCAACAACTTACTTGCAAGTAAAAATAGGTAATTTGGCATGAATTCACATATAAAATTTCTTGGCCCCGAAAACTCTACGCGTCGCATGCATGACCAAAGGTGCCACGCGCCGTGTATGCGCGCGTGTGCAAAAATGCACGGGCTCCGTGATGCCCAAAGGCCGCATCAAAGGGTATGCGCCGCGTGCACGCCCTCCACGGCTCAAAACAAGTTTCGCCCTTCCAATCTCCACCCGACCTTTGCTTTGGAAACTTATGAAAATGATTTGTCTTCAATGGTTCATATAGGTTGAGAAATATCACACAAGAATCAGATTTGATTTTAATTTACTCCATAACCCACTTTGTAATGTTTGGCAATCTTGGCACTTTGTCATTTAATGCAATTCTGTCTTTTGGCTTTTCACTGCTTTTTTCTGAGTTTTGGACTGATGTAATGATTTTATTTTGCAGGTATTTTCACATTTTGACTTCGGCAAAGACCAGAGGCTACTTTGAACTTTTTATGGTGGAAAAAATACATAATTATTACAAAAAATAAATTTGACAGTTTCTAGTTCAAAACAAGGTTTTGAACTAGAAATGTCTTCAAATGTTTTTTGATGATGAAAACTTGAATCAAGAACTTTTGCAAAACCATCCTCATGGCCTGCGGGCATTTATTAAGTATATCAGAAGACTGAAACCCTAGACTCTAGGACTAAAAGAATCTTTTGGACGAAAATAATTATTTATGACCATGAATGACGTGACCTGAACTTTGATGATTTTTGAGGAGTTTTAATGAGCCCAACAGGTACAAGCATGAGGGAATAAAAGATGACCAGACCCTCTCGTCAGTCAATGGCATGCCCCTAGCGAAATGCAACGAAGTGGAATGAGCGAGACACCTAAAATGATATGCAAAAAGCGAAATGATCTCTGACGGAGGGCTGTAAGGATCGACTCTAACATTGGCTCCAATGGGGATGGTGGCTCCAAGGAGATGCCAAGAACGACAGATCTCTGGAAGAGCTAGGCAGTGCCTTCATCCATTGGGCGATGGAGTCATTATTTGAACGGATAACACAAAAATTTTGACACATTTATTGACTGAAAAAATGGACTAAAACTTGAATGAAAACTAACTGAGACTGACTCAACTTTCAAACTGAAAAGACTGATAAGACCAACTTGAAAAACCTCAAACCAACTAACCTCCATCTCCAGAATTATAGCCTTCGCTCCGGGCCCCAGACTGAAGATGAGAGATCAGTACACACTTGTGATAAAACAAAAGTAGAACGATATATACAATGATGTTGAAATCAACAGAAAATACACAGAAATAGTATCGATTGAGCAGCCGACCATTGATCGACCCTCCCGGAAAATCATCCCCATTCATTTCCTTGAGAAGAAAGGCGTTCTGACCACGATACGCTGCAATCTTAAAAGGAACCTTCCAAAGGTTTTCAAATTTGCCGTGATTTCCCTTATCTTCATTTCGAGCATCCCACTTCAAAACCACCTCATCCAGCCGAAACTTATCTGCTTTCGCCTTCCTGTTGTAGATCTTCTTTATGTGCTCCTGCAACTTAAATGTATTTTGAAAGAATTCCTCCCTTGTTTGCTGTAAATGAATCATCTGATTTATCCTTCACTGCATGGGATCTTCCTCACTACCAGCTTCCTGAAGCAATTTGACTACCGGGACAGCAAGAGACGTGGGAAACACTGTGTCTATTCCATACACCAACTCGAAAGGAGACATGCCAATAGAATTTTTCAGACTTACCCTATTAGCCCAAAGCACATTCACTAATTTCTTGTGCCAGCCTTTCTTATTGATTTCCAGCAATTTCTTAATGATATTTACCAAAGACTTATTTGAAGATTCCGCCAAGACATTTCCTTGCGGATGGCAGGCACTCGAATGTCCCAAGCTGATGTTGTACTTATAGCAAAATTCAACCATCCTCTTTGACTTGAAGGCCACTGCATTATCTGTGATTATCTTACTAGGACACCCAAAATGTGACAGAATATTGTTTTCAAGAAAAGAGATAATTACCGCATCCGTGGCTTGTCGAGTGGGAATGGCCTCGATCCACTTCGTGAAGTAATCCGTTGCTGTCAATATCCATCTATGCTGTCCGGAAGATGCCAGATGGATTTCCCCAATGAAATCCAACCCCCACTGCTGAAATGGTGCACTGACTTCAATTGGTTTGAGAGGCAAAGGCTGTAGTTTCTGCTTCCCTTCGAAAATTTGACATTCGTGACAATTCTTAATAGCCTTATATACATCAGAAAACAAAGAAGGCCAATAGTAACCTGCCCTTAGAATCTTATTCGCTGTGGTTTTCCAAAACAGATGGCCCCCGCAGTCTCCTCTATGAAAGTCCTCCAAAACTCTTTTGGCTTCCTCCTCTACCAAACAATTCAATAACATTCCACCAGGGTCTTTCCAATATAGTGCAGAATTCAATATGCAAAACTTTGCAGCCCTCAACTTCAAAGTTCTACTCTTATTTCTAGGCATCCCGGGTGGTGGAGACAAATTTTGAAGTACGTATAAAATGTCAGCATACCAAGGGGAAGAAACAAAAATATCAGATACCTGAAATGATGTACTCTCCTCCTCTTCATCAGACATGGCAGCGATCAAATTTATATCTAGAGCATGCAGATTTGTTTCAGCCATGAGCTTGGCTAGTCCTTTTCCTTTGATCAGCTTGGCCAGCTTGATCTCCACATCATATTCTAACAACGCAGCGATCCACTTACCCCGTCTTCCTTCTGGATCTACCTGTACCAAAACATCTTTAACTGCTGCGTTAGGAACATAGGCTATAATGCGGGAATGCAGTATATACACACGGAAATCTTTCAAGGCCTTTACAAGAGCAAGTGCTTGTTTCTCAATAATGTTGTATTTCAACGCTCCGTCCCTTATAATCTGACTGAAAAAAGCAATGGGCTTCTCAACTCCATCCCTTTTCTGCATTAAAACAACTGCCAAAGTGTGCTCAGAAGCAAACGAAAACAAAATGAAGTCCTGTGTGTAGTCCGGGCTGATTAAAATAGGGGCTGAAGAAAGAGCTAACTTTACCAAATTGAATTATTTCACCGCCTCTTCTGTCCACTTTACCTGACTGTCCTTTTTCAACATGTTTGTGATTTCTCTAAGATGCTCAGCAAGATTTGGAATGAAACGACGCAAAAAATTCATTTTACCATTAAATGACTGTATTTCTTTCTTGTTCCGAGGCTGTTCAATTTGCTGGATTACTTCAACATGTGCACGGTCAACACGAATGCCGTCTTTCGATATGATGTGGCCAAGGAGTTTGCCTTCATCCATGGCAAACAGGCTCTTTTTCGGATTCAGCGAAATGCCATATTTTCTGCACTTCTGGAAAACAACTTTCAAGTGATATAAATGTTCTTCATCAGAATTTGAAAACACAGTCAAATCATCAAGGTAAAAAACCAAAAATACATCTTTCTCATTGGCGAAAGCCATATCCATTGCACGCTGAAAAGTGGCACCTGCATTTTTCAAACCAAACGGCATCTTGGCATAATGAAACGTTCCCCATGGAGTGGTGAACGCAGTTTTGTCACGATCGTCCTCATGCACTAAAATTTGATTATATCCTGAATAACCGTCGAGTAGTGACATCCTTGATTCTCCAACTAGTCGCTACAATATATGGTCCATTTTTGGCAGCGGATAATTGTCTTTTAATGATACCTTATTCAAATTTCTGAAATCGATACACAAACGGATCTCACCTGTCTTTTTTCTCACGGGCACCAAGTTTGATATCCAATCAGAAAATCTGATAGGCACAATGATTCCTGACTTATACAACCTGTTTACCTCTTTTTCAATTGATGGTAGCAGCTTCGGATTGATTCTCCTCAACTTCTGACGGAAAGGCTTCTGATTTGGTTTAATAGGGATAGTATGCTGAATGATATTAGTGTCATATGTTTTTAAATATGAGTAATCCCACGCAAAAGCATCAACAAATGAAGACAACAATCTCACATACTCCGCTCTTACCTCTGGTGACAATGACTTGGATAAATTTACCATCTTGGGATTTTCAGCTGTCCCAATATTTACTTCTTCAACACCTTTTTCAGTCGGCCTCAATGTCGGTTTGCGGGCTACATCGTCTTGATCAAAGAGTTCCTCTAAAGGAATCAATCCTTTAGGAATGATGTTATCTTTAAGTTGCAACACTTCCATTTGATTTATCTGTATATCATCATTACCATCATCATGTTCTGTATCTATGGAGGTGTCTTTAAACTTACCCTTATTTTGCAGAAAATCACTAATCTCCTCGTCGTCCTGAAAAACTTGCCAACATCTCTGATTGTCCGGAACGGTAGGGCGGTGCTTCACATGAATCTCGAAATTATTTCTGGAATTCATTGGGATTTTTAAATTTCTTGCTGCCTTAGCAAGTCCATCAGCAACACCCTTTTGTATGCGAGGCACACATGTCAAGGTATGATCTGAAAATAACTTCAAAATGTATAAAACTGCATTACGGTAAGCCCTCATGCGAGGATGCTTGGCTTGAAACTCACCCTTTACCTGTTTAATCACCAACTCCGAATCACCATAGACTGCAATTCTTTTCGCTTTCAGCTTTCTTATAATCTTAAGGCCAGCAATCAGAGCCTCATACTCCGCTTCATTGTTAGAACAGTCAAATGCTAGTTTGTAGGAACATACTCTCACATTGCTTGGAACCTTATCCGGAGCAGAAAATGGAATACGAATCCAAACACCAATTCTAGCACCATCACTACCCACTGCGCCATCAAAATCCATGGTCCAAAGACCATCTTCATCCTCCTCTAAGTGCTGAAATTGCGCCAGCTCTGTTTTTTCTGTTTGCTGCCCATTGTCTTTAGCTGATTGCTCAACAGTAGCTTGCTTTTCCCGTCTTTCTTTCTGCAGAACTTCTCTAAAATTCTCGGTGATCTCTGGTATATCTTCTTCCTGAACTAACTGACTATCTATATCATTAAAACTATCAGCAAACAAAACAAAAGACTCTAAGTTGGTATGTACATAATTTACAGGATGATTGATTGGTTTCTCCTTGCTTGTTATCATGTATTTCATCTTCTGCTCTCGATATAAATTTCTCATTTGACCAAAGACTGGAATTTTTGCATAGGAGAAATCTAACTGTAGTGTACCTTTCAACTTTTCTCCCCAAGATCTAGAAAGGAGCATCCCAAATCGAGGAGGAATGTCCGCCACAACCACGTCCATCAAGACATTCTTCGCAGGAATTTGATCTAAAATTACAACCAAATATTTGATGAGTCCGATACATCTCACGCGGCTGGAATCAAATGAATACAAATCATGGTATTTCCTTGTAATATCTGAACCCAACTTTTCCATGATCGCCTTTGGCATAAGATTGTGCGAAGCACCAGAATCGAACATGGCATTGTGCAATACATATTCATGCAACCTAAAACTGATAGAAAAGGGAGGAACATCACTGTCAGGGGACTCACCGTCTAAAGCAGGCCCAAATATCAATTCAGGCTGATCATCTTCAATATTTACCGTGTCAAACATTGGATCAAAATTCAGAATTTTGGAGACTTGACCTCGATAGCTGCTGTTCTTCATAATTTCTGTCAAAGGAATAGATACCTTCAATTTGGAAATTTCATTTTCCAAACTAAAAGCTGAAACTATTTCAACCTCTTTGACCGGAACTTCTTTCTTTTCAGCCTTATCTTTCATTATATTTGACTGATTGGCCTTTTCTGCTGATGATGATTTACTAGCCGCGGGATCAATTGTCTCTTTTCCTTTCTTCTGTGGTATAGGTGAATCCATCTTCGGTGCTGAAGCCTCTTTTCTTTTCTGAATTGGGTTTATGGGCACATCTCTGTTTCTCAATGAGTATTGCTTCTGTTGAGTGGACAAAGCATTCAGATATCCTCTTTGGTATTCATCTGATTCTTCCTCCAGATCTGCATCATTTGCTAAAATGAAATCCTCATATTTCTGTGCAGCTGAACTTTCTCCATATTCTTCATCCTCAGTGATGTAAATAGGCAGATCATCGGGAGTAAAGAAGTGGTTTTGCTCACCTACTACATCATCGTCATCGTCTAAATCTTGACTCACAAAATTCTGCAAAAGAGGAGTTTTAATTTGCTGCTGGGCTATCGGCTCTTGTGCTCTTTGTTCACGCTGCTTAATTCTGAACTGTGGCTGCTGCTGGCCACGGTAGTTGGGATTACGAATATGCATTTATGGCTTATCAAGCGTCATTCTTTTGAACATTTTTTCCATCTCATGAAGCAAGTGCTGTTCTGATGCAGATGTGGAAGCTTCTTCTTTTATGGTCACTCTCTTTTCTGCTTTCAACCGGGCTCTCTTATCATTCAGATTCGCCTCAACACTAACATCAATCTTCTGCATATCTTCCAAGGTAGGTGGATCTCTGTCTCGTATTGAATAAGCCATATCCGGATCGAAACCGTCCGGGAATTTAAGGAGAGCTGATTTTCTAGACGGTCTTAAGTCATCTGGGATCACATTATAAACTGTATTGAATCTGATAATATAATCCTGAACGGACTCACCAGGATTACGTTTGATGCTAGTATACTCAGAAGTAATTTGCAGTGGATCTTTTTTCATCTCCCACCGATCTAAGAATTGTGTCTGAAGCTCTTGTAATGTATTGATACTTGCGGGCTGTAGAGCTCTGAACCATTTACGAACCTCACCTCCAAAAGTCTGGGCGAACAACCTCATGGACACATTTTCTTCATCTATTTCATGCAGGTCCAATAAATCTGTCATTATAACAATATGCTGCTGAGCGGACACACTCTGCGGAGTGCCATCAAATATTGGAATCTTACTCTGATAATCAGCGGGCATAGGATCTAAATTTGCAGGTAAAACAAGAGGTGCGAATCTAGCAGCCATGGCTCTTGGCGGATTTATAATCTGCTGTCTTAGAGAAACAGGTGGAATGGGAGCAGTAGGTGAACGAGGTGTATGCGGTGGAGATGGAGGAGGAACTACTGTTGATTGCTGATCAGAGATCTCAGGCTGTACGGGAATGGTAGGGATAAAGGGAGGTTTAGTGGGAATCCTTGAACCAGATGCAATTTCAGATGGCCCAAGAGTTTGTGAAGCAGATTCAATGAATTTGGGAATGTTGGTTGCCACAATGGAGTTTTGAAGATTCATAATATAATTATCGATAGATCTATTTTCTTGCTCAACTTCTAGATACTTGATGAACTCAGGATTGATGACGGTAGAACCAGTGGCACTTTCGGATTTGGTTTCAAACAATGATAACTCAAACTGATCGTCAAACTCAATATCTTCAATGTATTCAAAAACAGTGGGGTATGAGTGAGATTTGACCAAAGGAATAATGGGAGCTTCTCGACGAAAAATTCTTGGGATTAGGTTGGGGTTTTCATATACTGGAGGCGGATTTGGATCAGGATTTGATCTGGTATGCCTTTTTGAAGCCAGTGTATTGATCTACTCAAGAAAAATTCAAAGGACACAATAGATTATTTTCAGCCTATCTACTTCTAGACTCAATCATCCAAAGTCTAGAATGAATAAATATACTGGGGTAATTTTCAAATCAAGTGCTGCATTCACAAGCTAACCGGAGATTGACTGAAGCAGCGTTTATCTACTTCCGCTTATGCATGGAAAAAGCGTTTCGAAAGCTACCTGGCGTGACTTCAGACTCCGTCTATAACTCATTAAATGAACACACCAACAAGCAAACCATTGAGATTTTTTTTTCCCAGTATGGTCGCCACTATGTTAGCGCTCAAATCTACCTTAGGCTGAAATAAGGTAAGACTCAAGGCAACATCAAACCACGCTTAGCCTCGTAGCTAGCCCTACGAGGATAGGAGAGGGCTCTCTCCGGGTCTATCTCGATAAAATGAGCAATAGGGTGCGAGATGAATTATAATGAATACTGATTTTAGGCTAGTAAAGAGATAGGAAAGTTTGATTTTGATTTTTTGGGTTTTTGTTGAAAAAATAGGAAAAACAATTTTGGGTTCGGGGATAAGGCCAGATCTTTGTAGAATTCGAGTTGGGGCAAGGTAGGCAGTAGTCTTGATGCTTTTGATTATGTGTATGGATGGATCAGAATGACAAGGAGCTGAAGAGGGCAAGGGAGAACATGGATCCTCTCCAAACTGGCGAAAACATATAAAACTAAACAAATTTAAAGGTAGAGCACTGGAAACAATGGATTCAACCTCATTTACTCATTCATTTAGTTTCAGAAGAAATAGAAGGGGATGGAATACATTAAAAATTAAAGAAATTACAAATAACTGAGAGAACAAACCATAAAAAATGAAAGCCACAAGAATCCCAAGAGGTGCTGCAAAACCTCTGATCTTTCCTTAGCCAAAATATGAAAAATATGTACAATAGTGTGCCAAACTTTTCCCAAGAGTCCAACCCTGATAGTGTCTCAGAAATTAAATCATATAGACCATCCTAACCCCTTCCCATGCCTCTAGGGGTCGAATTCCTCCAGCAAGTGTCCCAATCATAAGCACGCGTCGTGACGCGCTACGCGTTGGGCCGAAAAACCTGTTTTGAGACCAAAATTTTCCAAAATGACAAAAAATTCTTCAAATTTGCTCAAATTCAGAGCGAAGACCCTCCATCATGTATCATGCTCATCCAATGAAGCCTCGGCCAAAATCCAGAGTGGATCAGGCCTCTTTCGCCGTTTTAGTGCTCTGCTCAACCTCCTCTTCAGAATCTTCATTTTTTCTTTGCAGACGTGCATGCGGGCCCAATAATGACCTTTCATGTGACAGAGCATGTCTTTGTCTCTATTTGTCTTTTCCAAAAACTTCTCCAGATGAATTTTAACATGTGTGAGGCATGTCTCTCGCTCAATTGGTGTCATGTCGCCAGGTCTCTTCCGGGCCAATTGTCGATCTTCACGGATTCGCCGCAGCTCTACAAGTGTGTGCTGATCTTATAGCTATTTGTTACGCTTCTCCAGGTATTTTATCACCCAATGAGCTCTCTGCAACTTAAAATTCAGCGTGTCAATCTCGGCCTTCTGCTCCTAGACGATCTCTTTCAGTTTCGAGCTAGGAGAGCTCGCATCAACATCAATCAATGTGAATTCAGTATCTTGGCCTCCTAAGGGGCCCTCATCGTGCATAGGCCTCTTGCCTCTGTCCTGAATCTGTACCTGTGTTAAAGTCGAAGGCGAGACCCCTTCCACCCCGGGTGGAGATAATACTCGCGCTGCTGATGAAGTCAACGAGACCCCTTCCACCTCGGGTGGAGATAGTACTCGTCGTGTAGCTGCAAATAAGGCTCTGTGGCCTCGCTGATATGTCACATACACTGGAGCACTGATATGCTCGGTCTCAAGAATGTCAAGCTAGCGTGAAGGCTCTCCCTCATCATGAACTACCTCGGGAGGCGGCTGTGGCGTTGCAAAAAAGTCACGGGAGATGAAATCCTCCCAAGCAATGCCCTGTTGTGTCAGCTGATGTGCCACCATGATTTTGATCAGCGCGTAATGATATATACTGCTATGCTGCTGTGCTGGGGTCTTCTTCTGTACAAGAAATGTCATCCGCTCTATGTTGCGATACATGAAGTATGGAATGCTCATCATACGTACCCTCGTGAAATGCATCAACAAACGGACATGGTACGCATAGAGGTGCGAGAATCTGCCCTCGCAACTGAAATATCGAATGATGAGTTTCATCAATGGTGCAAACTCATCCTTCAGAAATCTGAATGGAAATACCCTGCTCAGCTGCCTCATATACCCAGGTTTGATGTATGGCTCATAGTAGGATTTCTCTAGCTGTTGTCGTTTGTTCCATTCCTCCCCTATGTTTGGTATTCCGGTGGCCTGAGCAATGGTCTCTGGTGACAGAATGAAATCTACTCCGGCAAGGTTTACACGGCCATCATGTAGATGTAGAACAAATAGGCGAGCTAGCTCATGATGATGCTGAGTTCGGGAAATCATCTCACAGTATTGGAAACATGACTGATGCTGAAAACAATCCATTGCAAGCGGGCAAGCCTGCAATTGAGCCAAAGAAGTAGGCTCCTCCCTGACATTCCTACCACTTTTGCCACTTTTGTGAGACCTCTGTGGCACATTAACCTCTGCTGTGGAATCACTGTCATACTCCTGCTCATAAACTGAATCCGTCTCTGACATGGCGCTGAAATCAAGATGTTTGCAAAATATATGCTGATATAGGTATAGTGAAAACAAGAGTTCAGTGTATGCTCAAAGCCCAAATGTATCACATGTGTATCAAAATGTTATAGGAAAGCCACAATGATAAGGGTTCTGTCAAATGAGTTTGAATGAAAAACAGTCACTGCTTGACTACATGGGGTTTGACAAGTGAGTAGGAAGAAGTGTAATGTAGTGTAGGACAAAGAAACAGCCCTTTGCAATGATAGTTAGGCTTTGTCAATGGAGAATGGGGAAAAGTAAATATGGGACTGTATTACAATGTAAATGATAAACAGTGTGACAGTGACAGTGGTAATGACAGTAGTGATTTAATATCAAAGAGAGAGTGTGAGAGTAGAGACACCACTGACAATAGATGACACAGGCATATATCAATAACACAAGTCTGGAAACCCCCACAATACCATCAACATGTCTTTCAAAAGTCTTTCAAAACCCTAGGGAGTGATTTTAGCAATGAATATGGGGTTTATATTTCACCACATCAAACACTTGTTTTTCAATTTACACCACAGCATGTTCATGAGTGACTAAGCAGGCCTGAACAACTTACTTGCAAGTAAAAAGAGGTAATTTGGCATGAATCTGGGCGAAGGATTAAAATTTTTGGCCCTGAAACTCTACGCGTCGCGCGCATGCCGAGTGCGCCGCGCGCTATGTATGCGTCGCGCGCGTGCAAAAATGCATGGGCCTGTGATGCCCAGTGCGTCGTGTGCCACCTGTATGCGCCGCGCGCACTTCTACTTCCCCTCCACGGCTCTGAAAAAAAGTTTTCGCCCTTCCAATCTCCAATTCGACCTTTTCTTTGGGAATTTGCGAAAATGACTTGTCCTCCATGTTTTATATAGGTTGAAAAATATCTCAATCAGATTTGATTTAAATTTTCTCCATAACCCACTTTGTAATGTTTGGAAATCTTGGCACTTTATCATTTAATGCAATTCTGTCTTTTGGCTTTTCACTGCTTTTTCTGAGTTTTGGACTGATGTAATGATTTGTTCTTTGCAGGGATTTTGGCATTTTGACTTTGGCAAAGACCAGAGGCTGCTTTGAACTTTCTATGGTGGAACAAATACATAATTATTACAAAAAATAAATTTGACAGTTTCTAGTTCCAAAATAGAGTTTTGGACTAGAAATGTCTTCAAATGTTTTTGAGAATAAAAATATGAAATAGGAACCTTTTCGAAACCAACCTCATGGCCTGCGGGCTTTTATTACATGTATCAAAAGACTGAAAACCCTAGACTCTAGGACTAAAGACTCTTATTGACAAAAATAATCATTTATGACCATGAATGACGTGACCTGAACTTCGCTGATTTTTGAGGAGTTTGAATTAGCCCTGCAGGTACAAGCATGAGGAAAAACAAGATGACCAGACCCTCTCGTCAGTCAATGGCATGCCCCTAGCAAAATGCAACGACATGGAATGAGCGAGACACCTAAGAATGATATGCAAAAAGCGAAATGATCTCTGACGGAGGGCTGTAAGGACCGACTCTAACAATCCCCACGTTAGCCAGTAGTGCCGCCTTCCCTACAACATCAAGCCCTTCACGGATGAGGTATTGTGTGATATTGCTCCTGTTGAAGTATCTGATGTATTATTAGGCCAACTATACTTGTGGAAGAGACATGATGTGTATGAGTCTAAGCATCATTCTGTTATTATTACTTTAGGAAATAAGTAGTATAGGATACCAGAGGTAGTACCGCCTTCCACAATATCTTTGATTACTGCAAGAAATGCAGTAAGATTATTTCCCAAACCAGGAAATTTGTTTTCATTATGATTCGCCCATAGGGAAATAAGAATATTATGGCTGCAACCTCCAAAAAAATCTCCCCTGCGTAGCAGTAGCATATGGACAAAGTCATGGAGGAATACAAGGACATTTTCTCCTCTCACATATGGGTTCCTCTGCATTGTCAAGTCAAGCACTCCATTGATCTGACCCCAGGGACGCCACTACCTAATGGACCGATCTATTGACACTCTGTTTTGGAAAATGATGAAATCAAGAGACAGATCCAAGATCTTTTGTAGAAAGGGCACATCAATATGACACCTGGAGACTCTGTATTGACTATCAGGTGCTGAACAAGATCACAGTACAAAATAGGTATATAATCCCATAGATCAATGACCTCCTAGACCATCTCATGGGGGAAAAATATTTTAGCAAGATCAACTTGAAGTTTGGGTATCACCAGGTACCAATCAAACCCTCTGATGTGTGGAAGTCTGCCTTCAAAGCCAAGGAGGGCCTCTTTGAATGGTTAGTCATGGCTTTCGGTTTGACAAATTCTACCGAAACCTTCATGTGGCTGATGGATGAAATATTGCTGCCATTCACTAGCTCATTTTTGGTGGTGTACTTGGATGACATCTTGAACTTTAGCCAGACTTGGGAAGAGCACCTCCACCACATCCGACATGTCCTCCAAACACTACTGAAATAAAAGAAGTGAAATTTTGGCATGATCCAGGTTTAGTATCTGGGATACATTATTGATGAGAGGGGAGTGCATGTGGATCCGGCCAAGATCTAAGTCATTCAGGATTGGCCAGCCCTAACCACTCTAATATAGCTCCACAGCTTTCTGGGTCTTGCCAGTTTATACCATAGGTTCATGTTGGGATTCTCTCATATCACTTGGCCCTTGAGTCAAGTCACCAAGGGAGGAGTGAAAGAAAAATTATTTTGGTCTAAATCTCAATAGAAGGAATTTGTAGAGTTGAAACATCGCCTATACTCTGCATCAGTGCTCACATTACCAAACTTGCAACAACATTTGATATTGAGAAAAATGCCTCTAACTATGCTATTGGGGCATTCCTTACTCAAAAGGGTCATCAAGTGGCATATCACAGTGAGACACTTTCCGACACGGTCCAGAAGTATCCCAATTATGAAAAAGAGATGTATTCCATTGTGTAGGATTTCTGAAAATGGAAGCATTACATTTTGGGGAAGGAAAAAGTTATCCACACAGACCATCGAGCCCTACAATTCATACAGACACAAGGGAAGTTGCAGAATGATCGCCATCAAAAGTGGTCCACATACATACAATAGTTTCATTTGAACATCAAGTCCAAGAAGGTTAGCACCAATAATGTTGTATACTATCTCCCCCGATCACCGATCATGGTGCTAACCATCTTTCTCAACTCTTGTGGGCACGAGACATCTGATTGGTCGCTTCTCTACAGAAGGGATCCAGAATTCGGCCACACATACAAGATACTCTTCGAAGGTAAGAAAGTTTCAAATTTTCACCTCCGGGATGCACTGCTATGTCACCCAGGATACCTTTGTGTTACTTCAAGTGAGCATGCCAAGATGGTTTTTGAAGCGCATTATAGTTGAGTTGCTGGGCATTTCGGGGTCGAGAAAACAGTGCGAGTACTACATATGTATTTCTATTGGCTGAAACTTCGACAAGATGTCGGGAAGTACATCAGATTCTACACTACCTATGCCATTTCCAAAATGACCATCAAGAAGAAAGGTCTCTATACACTGATGCTTACCCCTAGTCGACCTTGGGAATCCATCTCCATGGATTACATGTTGGGCATTCCTTCAACTAAGCCTGTAAATGAATATGTTTTTGTGGTCTTCGATAGATTCTCGAATATGGAAATTATGGAGGCCTACAAGAAGAATATCACAGCAGAAGCGACTGCTAAAATCTTCTTTGAATGAGTGTGGGTACACTTTGGGATCCCATAGTCTATCATATCAGATCGGGACAACAGGTTCCTTAGTATATTTTGGTCTAGTCTCTGATCGATGTTGGACACCAAGTCCACAACTTTCCATCCCCAAAATGATGGACATATAGAGGTCATCAATAGGATGATCGTACACATTCTGCACATGTACAACTCAAAGCATCCATGCACATGGGATGAGAGCCTCCCCTATGTACAACATAGCTATAACCGGGCTCTCCAAAGCTCAACTGGCCAGAACCCCTTTCAGGTTGGCTTGGGATTCCAGTCACTATGTCCCATTGACATAGCCATGCAATTTGCAACTACTCAGGAAGATTCGGCTCATGTCCAATCTGAAGCTGACAAGGTGAACAACTTAATTGAGTGCATTCAACATATTCTCCAACATGTTCATGACATATTGGACAAAGCCAATGCTAATTACAAGTAGTGACATGATCAACATTGGGTGCCAGATAGCTTCTAGGTGGTGTTACATAGTATTTTGTCAGCATCTCTGCAATCCCCATCCCGAAAATTGGAGGACCATTTTAGTGACTTTTGTGTATTGTAATACCTTGCTATAAGTGTCATTGCTTCCCTTGGCATGTAAAGAACATATTCTCTATTGATCATTCCTCAAGCAGACCTTAAAAAACATGTGATTTTGGGTTAGCATTGGTAGGCAGTTATGGCCCCACACCCATGGAGAAATTAACACTGGGCCTCGCGCCCTTTGGCACTCTATCTCAGTAGGGCACCCACACCGAGCTATTTTTGGAAAGTTTTTTAAAATAGAAATAGAGTTTCCATGCTTAACAACTTTGTAAGAAGATTCATCATCATTTTTTCGATTGAATCACATTGAGTTTCTCCATTTGTCTTGTTGGTTCCTACAATTATGAAGCTCCCCAAAGGGATAGAGATCTCCTCCACCTTATAAGGGATCCCAAACCTCCTCCTACTCTCCTATAAATTATTCCTCCCCACATTGATTCAACTAGATGAATAGTTGTTACTATAGTTTTTGTGTAGAAGAAGGCAGAGAAGAATCCATTGCTGAGAGAGAGTTTATGCCCATTGCCTCATCGAGTCCAATCCCGAACGTATTCTTGAGATGCGCCCGACTGAACTTGTCGAAGGAGATTCATAGCATGAAGGCATAAGGTTGTAAACTTATTTTTCTCTATCAATAATACATGACTGGTTTCTGGTTCCAACTTTGTTTCCATTTATTTTCAAAGTGTTTAGCTCTCCTTGACTAGCTGAATATATGTAGATGAATGTATATGATTGTATGATGTCATCATTTTTTTGATCTTTGTGCAGACACGTGAACATCGCCACCAACACGGAGCGCAAGGCATGAAGACATAGATCGAAGGATCATTGCAACATGCCATGAAAAAAGTATTGGACCGAGGTAGGATATCTGTTTTGGTTCATATTTCATTTAGAAGCTAGGAATTCAGGTGTCTAGCATGTTCCCTTGTTGCTAGACCCACCCTAGAGCTAGAGGGATCGCCTCTGTCCGCAGAGGGGATTTTGTTTGCTCAACAATTTTGCGACCATACTTGGGAGTCAGTGTGTCTGTTGTCTCTCGTTGATTCATTTAGAGTTTTTCTTGTCTGTCCGACTTTGGTCGTATTGTCATTTCTCTACTTTTTTTTACTTGCCTGATTATTTTTATCCATATTACCTATTCTCATAGCGTTAGGACTGGACTCTCCTCAATTTATTTTTCTCCTTTCCTTGGTTTCCTAGCTTGGTGCTGTTATTTCCCCAACAGTTGCGCCGATTGGCATGGGTTTCCTGTTTTACAAGTACGATTTCCCCTGTTCAGCACAGATTATAGCTGAACAGTTGCGCTGAATCATGTAGGTTTGGATTTGGACCTCTTTCTTGAGTTCTCCAGTGAATATTTCCCTCTGGATTGGTTTTTCCCTCCTGGATTAGTCCACTTGGATTTTTTTTGGCTTTCCCATCTCATTATTTTCAGTTGATTGTCTCTCATCTGATCGGTGTGGTTTCTCATCCTAGGGCTTCTAGGAGTCTTCCATTGATTGTTCGGCCACATGTTCACTGAGCTTCTGATTTGTGTATGAGTTAGTCTAGTCTCTTGTATTTTCAGCTTGTGGACTGATTGTTTTGTCTTTTCTCTCGATTCTCTGTGTTGTTGGGTTGTTGAACTGTCATCCTGGTGTCTGTTTGACCTTCCATCTGTCACCCTGAGCATATATCACATTGCTCACTGAGTCGATCTGAAAGTCCTCTTTTTGTGTGAAGGATTGCATGTCTGTTTTGAGTGTGTTTTACATTCATGTTGGATTGGTATCTTCAATTTTTATCATTTCAATCGAGTTTCTCAAAACTAGTATTCATTTTGTCCTTTTAGTGTAACAGTGCATTATTGCTTCTCATTCATCTAAAATAACAAAAATTTCATTTTTTATCTTGATTTGAAAAGGAAAAGTACTCTTTTGCATTAGTAGCTTTCTCATTAAAAAGTGAACAAGAAGAGAAACTCATTTCGTTTTCTTCTTTGGTTGTGTTAGGAGCAGTAAGAAAATTTCTTCTTCGATTTGATTACTTGCTGCTTCATTGTGAACTTCTATTCCTCTCTTAGCTAGCTGTTTATTGAATGGGAATGATATTATTTCTCATATAGCTATGCATTAGAAATTTGAGATTACATTCGGCAAGGCCTTGAAACTGAAACATAATTTCAAGATAAAATTTAAAATGAACTCAATCAATCTAAGGAATCATTGAAACTTAATGCTCATATTTAGAGGTCTAGGATAGTGACGTGTTCCGATGTCGTTAAAACTAGTAGCTGTCGTTCACCATCTAGCATTAGACAACGCTAGCACAGACTTGTGCTCCCTGTACCGTCGAGTATATAAAGGGATACACTCATAGGCTGCAATCCTTTATCCATAGGAAGCTGAGTTTACCACCTTGTAACCGTGATACACCAAACACAGCATTCGGGGAGACTTCCTGCATGTACGTTAAGTCCTTGGTCATTTCTCTTTCATTTGATCACCAAGGTGCATATTGTAGTTCACAGGAGCTTGGTACACCCTCTTTCTTAGATTTCCTAAGTAGTCATTTTGATCTTTCTACGACTCTCAAAAATTTGAAAAGATCATCGAGCACTTTTCCTTTCAAGCTCGTCCAACCTGAAAGTGACTAGAGTCATATTTTTCCATTTTCTTGACTCTTAAAATATGAAAAGGCAGAGTTTTGTTTCAGTGTCATAAAATTGATTACCTACGATCACACGCCCATTAAATTTATTTTCTTGGCTTGTTCATAAGTAATTCCTTAGTGATTGGTCTTGAAGCCTTGAATTGATCATCTCTTTTCTCTCCTCGAAGGTGAGAAATGATGCTATAACAGATGCCCCCTAATATATGAGGTCAGAAGGGGTACATGATGGCCGAAATGTATTATGCACATAGAAAGAACTTCGCAAGTACAAGAGAGGACTTCACCAGATTTCAGCCTGCCAAAAACCAATGAAAGAAAACAGAGAGTCAACTCATGCTGAGGCGGGCATACCCATGCTCAGTCAAAAATACATCATATGAAAAGTACTGAATAGATCCAACATGTATACAAGTATAGCTGAACTGAAAGTACACAATGAATCATCTGAGCATGGCCCGGAAATACAAGTCTGAATCAATGTCCAAGTATCACATATAAAAAGCTGATCAAGGATGGTGCAACAGGATGTCTAATCATATAAGTAACTGAATCTCCAAGTACCGAATCATAAGAGGTGGAATAACCGGTACAATCACGCAACTCGGGAGCCAACATATAGGATGCTGCTGTACTGAACTGCAACATATAAGGGTGGACGAAATCACTGGCAGAAACTGAATGGACTGTCAAAAGTGAACCGAAGAATGCTGATGCAACCCGAGGTCTTCACCGATCACTATGGCACAATTCTACACAATGGGAATAAATGAGCTGAAGTCGACCATGTGAGAAATCGTTGGATTACCGGTCAATAATGTATACCGTTAACCAACGCGAGACAACCCACCAATAATGATAATGAGTGTCAAGGTGCCCCAGTACAATCTAACAAGTACGAATGAATGAGTTGAAGTCGAACACTTGAAAGAATCTAACAATCAGGAGGCAATGATGAATCCCCACTGTCGATAGCGAAGAGTCTGCTACTGATGACTGCAAACCCTAAGGTACTGACAAAAAGACTCTAGACCTTATTCCCAGAGCAATGAGTCGAAGTCGATGGGAAAAGATCTGCTGGAAGGAAGGCATTAAGGCATCCCACATCAGTCCAGCGCGAGTGTAACCCGCAGGCCAAGATTTGGAAGGAATCAAACGAAGTAGAGTGATGGAACCAAAAACCGAAGTACGTTTCCGACGTGCACAAGATGAAGCTAGCGCACGGAAGAAACCCTCTGAACCAACCAATAATGAAAGCTGACACAGAGGCGAGAAATCCACTGATAGGGTCAAATGGAAATCCAGGTACTGCACGAATCCCAAGTGTGATAATGTGTGCTGACGTCGAACACAGGGGAAACCACTCAGTCAAAGACCCATGATGATGATCAAATGCTGAGCACGAGGTCACCTATCAATGATGGAAATAGGCCCAAGGTGCGGCTCTAGGCTTGCTCTCAGAGCAATGTGTCGTAGTCGATAAGAGACAAACCCGCCGGCAAGAAGTCAATGGGGACCTTCTCAAACCAACACGAGCAGAAGATCAAAACATCTGATGTGATAGAACATGATACTGACAAGACCGGGAAGGCCGACTGAATAATGAGTCAAGAGACACCGCAGAATGGCCGACTCAGGCTAGACTTCCCTTGAACAAAAGCACGACTCTGTGATGACCATGGAAGTAAAAGTGACACTGTATAAGTCTGTCTTGCAGGAGGCAAAACAAACTCTCCATACGATTGGAAGAGATAACCAACCGGGGGAGAACTGACAAGTGAAACATGGTAAAGGCTGAACCTAGGTCAAAAACTAAAACCATCCCAAATGAAGGAAATATATATAAGTATATGTGCTTTGTTCAAGGGCGAAAAACTGACTCTGTACTGCCATCAAAACAACGAAGATACATCCCGTTCCCGCTCTTTTTGTTATATTTGATTTTTTTGTCTTTTTCATATAATAAGCCTGAAAAAGAATAAAATAATGCTATGGTACAATGGATAGAACGAGTATCAAGAAATCAGATGCACTAGTTCCTGGGATTGGAACAATCCTATGCTCAATGCAAGGTGGCGGAAACTGGTAAGTGATACTCAGAGGAACGTTCCATCCATGGGTAAAAGGTGTCAAGTCGTGATAGCTAAGTGCATGCAATGGTTAACTTGTACAGAGAGTCAAGGTCAAAAGTTGGCTTAAATATCGAGTCCAAATGAAGCTAGCTAAAGGCCAGGATAAACAAGTAGCCAATATGCAATGCAGTAATACAATTTAACGACACCAGGGAGCCTCTAGGGTAAAAGCCAGAAAAAATGATAAGTGATGAAGAAGAAGAATGAAGCTTCAACACATAAGACATGGCGGGACTAAAGAGGACTCTCGAGCCTACATAAAACGCAGGATGGGCAACAAGTGATAGCGAGGAACTAACTAAGAAGCCCATGTAAAGGAAAGCTCTACCATCAAGTCATGATTAAATAATCGGCGAGTGAAATGGGTGTAATACTCATGACCTGATGGGATCGACCCTAAGGCAAGTGATCAGTATGGAGGCTAGTATGCAAGATGCAATGAAGAGTGATTTCCCTAACCTATATGCCAGTGAAGATCATATACCTGCCGTGACGAGTCGGTAATCATGGATCAAAAACCGGAAAAAATCTCAAAATCGTCAAAATGTACCTGAAAACATACCAAACTGGGCACTTCCAAGCATCCGAGTTATGCAGCTTAAGATAGATCGAAAAAATAAGCATAAGGAATTTTTGCGAAAATTTTCAATTTTTTAGCCATAAATAGACAAATTACCTCATATTTGGTTCATTATTGCATTGCTGATTTGGAAAAAGTGCTCTGGAGAAAAAACTTCTTTCGTCAAATCAAGAACAACCGACTGTCAAAACGCACCGAAACTTCAGGTAGGCTCCTAAATCATCCTTGCAAATCATTTTGTCCGTTTGGAATTTAAAATTAAGTGAATTTTAGCTTGAAAACCCTTGCTAAAAATGCGGACTTGCGCATACGCGGGTTCATTAAAGGAAACTCGCGTATACACGCGACTGTGCAAAGAAAAAGTCGCGTATGCGCAGGTCCGAAACTTAAAAAGCGTGGCTAATGCATGATTTGATGAAATTTGACAGGATGACAATCTCATGGAGGGAACGTGAGCATAGCGCAATAGACCAAGAGGTCATGGAAGATCGCGCAGCGCAAAATATCCTTCGGAATTGCGGATTGTTCAAATTCTTCAAAATGCCAAATATGAAAAGCAATGTGCAGTTGCTAGAAATGCTTGTAAATTACTGGGAACCAGATCAGGATTGCTTCATAATTGATCAGATGCCACTACGCATTGAAGTGGAAGACATATATTTCATTACTGGACTTTCCCGGAGGGGAGAACCAGTAGACTTGCACGGGAAGCCCCTGGGAGGGTTAACCGTGGAAGACTATGTCTACGTGTATTGCGTAGGGGGTTCCAAAAAGGTTGGAACTCAGATTGCAATTAAAGATGTGAGGGATTTGCACATGAAAATCCTCCTTTTCACCATCGGCAGAGTGGCAGGATCTGCCTCACTACATTAGGCGTCCAGGACGAAAATGAGCATAGCAGTAGAATGTTTAGCTCATGTGTATGATTGGTGCACAACCCTTTTACTGAACATGAAACAGAAGTTGACCTCAATTCGCCAAACAAAAACCAAACACTTTGGCTACGGTACAATTTTGACAACATTCTTCTTTGAGAAGATTCCAGCATTGAGACCCAGAGTCATCTCTACCATCAGTAGCCCGCGGGACCCAAGAATTGCCGGTTGGGCAGACATGATGAAGAGACTGGGGGGTAGTGAGGTACGTCGGACCACATGGGATGATGAGTTCTTCCTTTGGTGGGGAGAACAAATCATTGCAGTGGACGACTATCCCTATGCCGGGATGGACTTTCATGGAGATCCAGATCTAGTTCTTCCACCAGGCACAGAATGGGGCACAGTCGGTAAGTTTTGCAAAATTTTTTTGACTTATATAATTTTTTTGGATTTTTTCAAATATGTATGAAAAAATGAAAAACAAACATGTTTTTGATTGGATTCATAATGACTGACAATTCAAAATGATCATGATTCAGATGTTGGACCAGTTCGACCTGAGGGTCTCCCGCGCCACAAGCGCCGCAGAGGCGAAGCAGATACTATGGATTCAGATAGGACCCTCCAGGCCGTGCAGAGAAACTTGGAGGGATTAACCCGCAAAATCCCTATGGCTGCTATGGAGGACCTGCCGGAAGCCATCCAGAGACGGGTGGTAGGAGTGCCCCGAGACTGGGTTAGATTATTCCGCCGAGTTGCCACTGCAGTCACGTTCTATAGGAACATGACTTCTGGGCAGGGACCTCAGGGGTAGACAGATATTATGTATTAGATGACTGTATATTCTTTTTTGAGATTGAACATGATGAGGGCATAAGCCCAAATTTTGTACAACAATATGGATCCAAATTTTGTAAAGTTTTTGAACACTCCGATGATATATATACAGCGATATTTGATGTGATGTGATAAATGTATCAAATGTATGATGTTTTTGATTTAAAATTTTATTGTATGGAATGATTAATATGCCAATCTAATGCTTGATTAGCTAATGAGTCAGCAAACCAATTGTCAGCTCGAGGAATATGAATGAAAGTTAAAAATTGAAAAGACCTTTGTAACAAACGTACCCTCAAGAACAATCGTAATAAAAATGGATCTCGTACCCGATAAGTGTTGTTCAACTGCGACACCACCAGCTGGGAGTCCAAGAAAACTACCAACGAATCAACACCCAAAGATATTGCTCCGAGAGTAGATGAATGACTGCAGTGTATTCTGCTACGTTATTGGAAGCAGGACCAATGCAGACTCCTCTTGATACCAACAGCTGACCGGAAGGATAATGAAGCACCCAAGCCGCGGAAGCTAAGTTCCGGGTGTGTCTACTAGCACCATCGGCGAAACCAAAATGAATCATGACATCCAACACAACCTGCCAAAGCAGATCAAAAACATCACCACCTCATCAAAAATCGAAAATCAATCAGATATGTACAAAACAAAAACTACTATATACAAAAGCAAGATACCAGGCTGAAGCCTAGGCATAATACTTCTTCAAATAGAGCCCATTTCGGGGCTCTGGCAACTCGTTCCCTTCGAAATCAACCAAGGTATAAGCTCCTTTCTTAAGGACTTTTTTAATGATATAGGGGCCATACCACATAGATTTAAACTTTCCTGCCCCCAGGGCATCCTTTTCTTGGGCATAGACCAAAAAAAGGTCACCTTCCGAAAAGAGCCTATGCTTAACCGCCTTATCGTACTGAACTTTTACTCAGTTTTTATGCGCTTCATTCATTGTGGCGGCATCCCGACGCTGCTCATTGAGATGCTCCAGATGAAGAAGCCATTCTGCCAGACTAGAAGTGTCAGGAAGAAGTTCAACAGCTAATTTAAGAGAAGGAATCTCGCATTCAATAGGAAATACAGATTCCACCCCGTGCACTAACTGAAACGGAGTAAAGCCAGTTGCAGTTTTCACTGACGTCCTGTATGCCCAAAGTGCAGGATATAGCATAATATGCCAGTTGGATCTAGCTTTATCGATTGTCCTTTGAAGAATTGTCTTCAAGGATTTATTCACGTCTTCCAC
This sequence comes from Pinus albicaulis, assembly GCA_034641835.2. NCBI lineage: Eukaryota > Viridiplantae > Streptophyta > Pinopsida > Pinales > Pinaceae > Pinus > Pinus albicaulis. The sequence goes on along the minus strand of CM076570.1, from coordinate 602,586,803 downwards.
TTGCCCATTGGCTTGAGGATAATATGGAGATGAATGCTCCTGCCGAAAACCCAATTTGAGAGCCAACTCAGCCATCATACTATTCTGAAAATGACTGCCATGGTCAGTGACAATCTCTCTAGGTATACCAAAACGAGCGATAACCTGGTTGAAAAGGAACAAAGCTGTAGTCTCACCATCATTCCCAAAAGTAGGCATAGCCTCGACCCACTTCGTAAAGTAGTCTACTGCTACGATAATGTACTTGTGACCTTTTTCCGAAGGCGGGTTACAAGTAGTATAATCAATACCCCACTTGGTAAAGGGTCTAACAGTAACGACTGGAAAAAGCGGAGCTGGATGAGCGCGCATTTTTCGAGTATAGACCTGACACGGATGACACATTTTGACCGATTCAATACAATCCTTGAAAATCGAGGGCCAAAAGTATCCAGCACACAAAATCTTTTGGGCTGTAGCAAGCCCAGATAAATGACCCCCACAAGCTCCACTGTGAGAATCATTAAGCACAGCCTCAGCTTCTTCGAGAGTTAAGCAGCGTCTTAGGATTGAATCAACCCCTCGACGGTATAAAGCATCACCAATAATCACATAATTCTTGGCTAAGTGACGTAGCTTACGATGCTCATCTTTTGAAAAAGTAGAGGGAAACCTCGCAGTTTGGAGATACACAATGATATCCCCATACCAAGGATCCTGTGAAGAGATAAGAAACAAGTGTTCATCCAGAAAGGACTCATCATAGATCATCTCATCTTCACAGGGAAACTCGAAGATCAATTCCGCAAAAACTAATGATTTCTTGGATTTGGCAGACATGAACTCAAGATCAAATTCCTGTAAAATCACAATCCATCTATTATATTTGCCCCCAATCACTCGCCTGCTGAGGACAAACTGAAATGGATTGGCAGCTGCCAAGACATAAGTTTTGCAAAGAATAATGTAATGTCGGAGTCGCTGCACAGCATGAACTGCTGCTAAGGCTAATTTTTCTATCGGAGTGTATCGAAGTTTAGGTCCTACCAGTCCTCGACTAAGGTAGTAAATAACATGCTCTGCAAGAGCATCATCCTCCTGAACCAGAACCATACCAATGGTAGATTCTGTTGCTGCCAGATACAAAAGAAAATCTCTGCTATAATTAGGTGGACTCAGTAAAGGAGCAGAGGTCAATGCCTTTTTCAAAGCATCGAATGAGCATTGAGCGTAGTCGTCCCAAAGAAAAGGGACTCCTTTCTTCAACAGTCTCATATATCCCTTTGTAATTTCGGCATAATTGACGATAAACCTCCGAAGAAAATTAGACTTTCCTTGGAGACTTTGAAGCTGACGGATGGAAGACGGGGGAGGAAACCGAAGTATTGCCTCAACCTTGAAGGGATCTACCCTTATCCCTTCCCTAGACATAATGAATCCCAATAGCCGACCGGATGTAACTGCGAAAACGCACTTGTTCGGATTCAATCGAATTTTATAAAAACGACATCTTTCAAATATTTGTTGGAGGTGACCAGGATGATCCATCCTCTTTCGAGAATGAGCAGCTAGATCATCTAAGTATGCCTCGATAATATTTTTGATGTCGTGGAAGGTGTAAGACATGGCCCGCTGAAAGGTAGCCCCAGCATTTTTAAGACCAAAAGGCATCTTCTTATATGCAAACGTACCCCAGGGACAAATAAAAGCAGTCTTATGTTGATCTTCAGGACGGATAGTAATTTGATTATATCCAGAGAAACCGTCCATGAAGGAGAAAATCTCGTTACCGGCACACTCGTCAATGATCTGATCGATAAATGGTGTGGGGTAATTGTCTTTAGGACATGCTTTATTTAAGTCTTTGAAATCGATGCACACTCGAATCGTTCCTTGCTTTTTATCTACGGGAACGGGGTTTGAAACCCATTCAGTCAGAGGAACAGGGAAAATGAATCCCGCCTTAAGCAGCTTCTCAACTTCAGCTTTGATAGCTGCTGCCTTCCTAGGATTGACCAGACAAAGTTTTTGCCTGACCGGCTTAGTGTTTTCATATGTCTTGATCTCATGCTGGACAATATATGGGTCTATGCCAGGCATTTCCTCATAAGACCAAGCGAATACATCCCTATACTCTTTGAAGAGCTCGGTGTAAATTTGAATCTCTTCACGGGAACATTTAGCTCCAACGAAGACATTATCGATAATATTGGGATCCCTGGAAATGTTCACCGGGATAGTAGGAGAGATCACAGCCATGTTCCCTTCAGCATAAACCTATGTTGGTGCCAAAGGGTTCAAGACTGGGTGAACAGGACCAGGAGACTGAGGACTTGGAAAACTTGTTTCAACTTCGTTCAAATCAGGTAGGAAGTAAGACCAATGATGCAAATCATCCCACGGTCTATCTATACCAGTCAGGGCTTCCAGGATGGCCTCTTCAGATGGAAGAGTGGTATCAAGGCAATCCTGGGCCGAAGAAGAACTAAGCGTCCAAGCCGGAGCCACATCACCATCCAACTCTTCCAGTGAAAGAGGAGCTGGGATGGATTCTGCAGTGTCAACAATAGACTGATATGCAATCTCAGCTGCAGAAATCGGAAATGCCATTGCACCCACTTGACCTTCCGCTAATGTGGCAGTAGGGGAAGGTAAGGTCCAAGGGTCCGAAAAATAATGAGTTTGAAAGAACTCTCTTCGAAGGGGAGCCTTGGAGGATGAAATAGCATTAATATGCACCGTAGGAGGAGGAAGATCGAAAGAACCCATCAGGGAAGAATACATTCCAACTCCTAGATTCTCGACAGGCGCCTTAGTATTATCCAACTTAGGAACAGATGAGTCAGAAGGCGCATCCAGGTCTACAGGAGGACAGTCCAGTTGATCCACTGTAACGATCCTCCCTTCGTGGGGAAAACATACAATTCGAAATAGTGAGGATGCAATGGCATCCATCTCATAAATCCAGTTCCTCCCCAACAGAAGGTTGTAGTCCAAGGCTGCATCCACTACCTCAACCTCTATGTTGACAGTTTTTCCCCCAACACAGATGGGCAAAGCTGGGACAATACCATGGGGTCTATGAGAATGACCATCGAACGTAGTAAGAACAGTGCTATATGGAACAGCTTTGGGAGATCCAAGTGTCTTCCAGCATGCGAGAGACATCACGCATGTGGAAGCACCCTCATCAACAACCGTTCGAAAGATATTGCACTTCCGATACGATGATCTAATATGAAAAGCCATGTGATGAGGAAGTCTCTTCTTAAAATTAGTCATATCAAAAGTAATCAGAAGAGAATTTTTCGGATCAATAGCCCCAATGGCAGTGAGCAAAGCACTGCGCTGAGCCGGACAAGACTGGAGTACCTCTAAAGCTGACATAGCACAAGGACTCTGCGCCAGATCTTCTACAATCGAGTAGTTCTGGGCAGCCCTCGCGTTCGGATTAATCTTTGACCGCTTAGAAGATGTTTTTGGCATCCGAGGCGGCATAGACTCAACAGTAGGCTTCGTAATGTGAAGCGGCTCAGTAGCATCAGGAACTTCCTTAGCTTTAGAAGACTCTTCTCCGCCATAATCACGGGATCTCGTAGCGATATCCGTGTGAGCACTCATCATGAAAATGTTCGATGGAATTTCCCCTTCCTGGGTTCCCCTAGAGGAACCCCCAAGATTTTGGTTCGCGCCAACAACTAATTGCTGCCCTTGGGGAAAAGGGTTTGTTAACACAGCCTGGGAACCAGAAGAACCCTGCTGGCTTAACAAGCGCTGAGCATCCTGAATTTTAGGGCAAAGGTGTGTGAGATGGTCTCCAGTACAGAGCTTGCATGGAAACTTCACTTTATTTTTCTCCTTTTGACCCTCACCAACACGCTCGTTGGTTTTATTTGCATTGCCCTTCCCGTCCTTGCCCTTCTTCTTGTTATTTCGTCCCTTCTTCTTCCCATCGGATTGTTGATTTCCTTTGGGATCAGAAGCTTGGACAACATTTATGGACAAAGACTGGGAAGGTGATGAATCAACAGGCACAGCCTGACCAGAAGGAGCAGATTGTAAAGACAACTGCTACAATTGAGAAAGCAGGCTGGCTGCACCACTATTGACCGATCCGACAAGCCCATCACCATGCGGACCAGGTTTAGTTTTCGACAAATCTAATTTGGAGCGGGGAGCATTGGGCAAATACTTATAAAGTACCCCAGACTAAGAATAGATCAGTTCCAGCTGCTGGGCCCTAAAAATGGCCTGCTCCTCAGAAAATACCCCAGATAGGGATACATCTTTTGAAATATCTGACTGCAGAGATTTCAGAAACCATTAGAGAAGGAATTCCCCTGGAATATGAGCTTTGATAAGCCTCTTCCTCCTCCTCCATTCCTGAATGTGATCAGAAATGTGTGTTGCCTCATCCTGTTTAAAATTAGCTAGGAGTTCGGTCCCAGCCTCATATCTGATAGGAAACTGAAAATGGTTTAGAAATGTGACAGCGAGTTCTCCAAATGTAGCAAAACTGCCCCCAGTGAGCTCGATATACCATTTGGTAGCGTTCCCAGTTAGGGTGCATTGAAATAATCTGAACCTAATTGAATCATCGATCAGGGAGTTCGAAGAACACCATAAGTGGAAAGTAGTGATGTGGTCCGCCGGATCCTCTCCATTCTTACCTTCAAACTTTGGAATGTCTGAAGGAAGTTTGTTCGGGACCGGAGGCCACCTCGGACTATAACGAATCGGGTCATTAGTCAACTTCGACAGATCTGGCAAGTTTAACGTTGCCAGAAAAGGTAAGCGAGGCGGAGCCTGAGGATTCCATCCTTGATAGGATGGATTCCCAACATTTTGAAAAGAATAGCCTAGATTTGATGAGGCACCAGGTTGCCAGAAAGGACTCGTAGAAAACGGAGAAGAACCTCCTCCCCACGCCGAGTTACCAAAGCCCAGACCAGTTCCCCCCGCTGAAGCATTAAATGAAGAGGAGAGCCCCTGGTAGGGGTTCCAAGCATTAGACAGAGGAGAAAAGGACTGATAAGCACTCGATGAAGGGAAAGAAGCATTCCCTTGATGACCTGCGTAAAACTGATTCCCTGCCCCCGCTGTAGTAAACACAGGATTCCACCCTGTAAAAGTAGTCGAACTTTGCCCCCCAGACCAAGGGTTGAAACTCTGAGTCTGGGACGTAAATGGAAACGACCCTAAAGAATGATTGGAACTAGGAATGTGTCCAGTTCCGAAGGGGAACCCTTGAAACGAAGCCGATCCACTAGCCATGTTGGACATGGGCGTAGATCCTGCTGAAGCAGCGGAAAAGGAAAAAGAGGGATTCCCACTAGAGGGCATCCCTGAACAGAAGGGACCAGAATGAGAAGCATGTGCTTGGGTGAAACCAGAGCCAAACATAGCAGCACTAGAAGCAATCGAAGATAAAGCAATAGTGCCCCCTCCTTAAACAGAAGCAGGGGTCTGAATGCCTGCAGCACTCACGACAGAGGCCGCGTTCCCAGTTGTGGCCATCGAAAGATAGGAAAGATACGGAAGATCTTCCGGTCTCTGAGACTCAGGTCCGATGTACTGAACAACGAACGGATAGTCAGGAGGAAGAGGAGATGGACCTGTCGCCGGAGGCTCAGGTACGTCTTCAATTTGAAAATCTTCTTCCTGAGGAAATAAAACTCGCGAGGTGAGCGGAACGCTCCTCTCGGAACCGACACCAGAATCAACTATGAAACCTTCATACCTTTGTGGAGGATCTCTCTCCACTGCGTCAGACGCCACAGGGTGGTAACCACCTGCTAAATCACTCCTACGCCTTCTCGAAGAAGGCTCTGGACTCTCGGGAGATAACCCCCGGATTCTCCTCGAATGACGAGGCGCTTGATCAGCCACTTTTATAGATTTTAAATTAGACTCAAAAAAGTGAAAAGCTAGGCAAGATAGGAGCAAAGAGCACTCACTAAAAGAAAAATCCCTGAGATACAATCAAGCAAACAGCCTCCAAGTATTTCCGCTCCGGGTGATGAGGACCGGACACCAAAATACAGGAAAGCGAAATATAGGACCTCCCGAAAGCAGTCTGGGATGATTAGGGCCCAGAACAACTAGCGAAGGTATTAGAAACAGTTACGCCGACCTCCTAACGACAGCCTTTGCCGGCTCAAGCACCCAAGCTTCACAAGGGCACCCCCCAGAAGTACTGCTGAAAGTGATGCGACGTCTGCCTCAGGTACCACGGGTATTCCCCCCCGCAGTCACCTGTGTGGAACCTAGGAGTGGCAACTATGGGCACCAATCCATATCAGAAGCCGGGCGGAACGGTCTTGAGGTCAGATTCAGCTAATCGGAGGGGGGGTATCCCTCTTCTCAACCTTCACTTCCCCTCGCGCTTGACTCTCGGATGAGAGCTTTCCCAGTCCACCTCACGGAGTTGGATTTCGCTCAATTAATCAACTTCTATGTCTGTTTGAGCGGCCTTGGAGAGTTAACTCTCCACTCACCTATTCCAAGGCCCTACAACCTAGCTAGTTGGTGATTGACACTTAGAAAAAACTTGCTAGTTGATTTTAGATTAAATCGCTTATTTTAATGGCTGTTATGTTAAGTCACAAGGATATGGAGATGAAACGTATGGTGTTTTTGACGCAAAAGAAATTAATAAAAACTTAACTACATGCAAATGCAGTTCTTTGTCTTTCGATGAAGAGCAATCTCTATACAGGTTCTACGAGATTAAAAATTGTATTTTTTCTTTTCAAATAGCAAACTCACACTCACAAAAACTATGAAACTGACTAAATGCTGAAATGCACCTAATGCAAGTCACTACAAGCATGCAAATCCTAAGATGCAAAAATCTCCTAAAGCAGAGTGAAATTCCCAAAAAGCCCTTCAGTTTTAACTCTTCTTTTGTTGTCCAGAAATCTAGTTCTCGAAATCAAGAACTCTTAAAATGAAGACACCAAAAGTACTTAAAAACAAGAAGAAGAAATCAATGACAACTCCTCCTCAAAATCAAGCCAAAAACTAAAAGCAAGAAACTTCACAAAAGCTTCAAAAGTTATAGCAAACGAAAATGAAAATGCAACAACAAAAGAAAATAACAAGTGAAAATGTTTTTTAAGCCTTTGAAATGAAAAAACAAAAAGCAAAGAAAATGTTTTTTGAGCTTTTTAGTTTTATAAAGAAAGAGCTCGAAAAGACCAAGCACAACTATCAAAATCCAAACCAAACGAGACTGAATTTCAAGCACAAACTTCAACAATGCTCCCAAACCTTATAAGGCTAACTCGTAGCAAGATCAATAAGAGCAAAGGAAGACAAGAAAACTCAGCCACTCAGCCTAGACAAATAGTGCAAACTCGTCGCAAACAAAAACTCCGAAGAAGCAAGAAAAACTCTTCAAAAGTTGTAACAAAACCTAGCCTATGGAACTCAAGAAAACCAATAAAAAACGAGCAAAAATCGTAATGCGAAGCACAACACAAAGATAGGAGCGAGTAAGTGAGCAGAAGCTCTCTGTTCTGATAAAGCAGAACAACCAAGAATGCTCAGAAAGCGATCTTGGAACTCAATGCAGAAGTGCCAGCACCAGAAACAACACTTTGCCAAAAAGACTAGTTTTCAATCAAACGAAAGAGAAAAAAGACAAGAAACCACTTCCTTCACAATCCAGAGAGTACAGAGACACTGTAGGAACAGGTCTCCATAGCCAGAAAGGACCAAAAGGTCAAGAAACCCAAAAATTCAAAATCTGCCTAGGTATACGCGGGTACCTTTAGACAAAATTGCGTGTATACGCGACTGTGTGTAGAAAAAAGCGCATATATAAAGGCAAATAATGAAAAAAGAAAAGGATCAAGCCTGGAAAAGAAACCAGGACTTCAAACTGACTGAGAAATAATAAACTGGACTGCAAATGAAAGTTAAAACTGTCGGCAACCTATCAAACAGCTGAAACCACCCAACAGGAGAATCACAAGAATGTGATCCCCATCGGAGTCACCAGTTCTGTTTCGGGGAATATCACCCTAGAGGTTCCTTGGGTTACAACCTCCACAGAGCAGGGGCATGCTACTTAAGAAGGACTCACACAACCATGCACGTTCAGAAAAACTAAATAGAGTAGAATGAGAAAGTTACCCGTAGGTCCTACTAGCATCCCGCTAGGTCCAAACCCCCAAAGAACCTGCCCTTCCTTCTCTACGCTTCATGCACTGCCTGGATCCGTCCAACCCTTGCCTCGCTAAGACACCTTCCAAACTGGTGCATACGAGATGACATATAGGGAGATGAGCATCTCAAAGAAACAAGGGTTTCCTATAATGAACTGGGAAAGTGCAGGAGGCACGGGGAATCAGACTTGGATAGGGAATACCAACAGAGTATAATATCAATAAATTCTCTCTCCCTTAGGCCATACACATGAGGGGTTTTTATACTCCCTCCAAGTAGTTCCAACAGTTGGAAACAGTTGGCCACGTGCTGGGGTGGTTGAACTACCTGAGTAACCATCGACCCAACCCGAAAATAGGGAATAATTATATATTTTTTAATCATTTTAATGGCATACGCGGAAAAGTGCAGCTGGACTCGCGTATACACGCGGAAAAGTACGGGCATAGTCGTGTATGGGGATTTTTACACTGTTTTTAAGTGAATTTGTCCAAGTCTGTAGGAATGGGTGCCCAAAGCCATAAAAGCAATCATGAATCATATGAAGGTGAGAAATGATGCTATAACACTTTGGCTCCTCCTTCCTCCAATAATACTCCTTTGAGTGTGCCTCTCGACACGTATTCTCAATCCCCTTGGCTAGGTGCTTCAGATTCTCCTGATCCCTTGAATGAGATATTTCCCATTGATGAGGCCATCGTGGAAACCATGTCTCTTGAGGATCCTCCTTGGGATGATAGTCATCATCGTTCCTTCTTTATCCCTGGCCTTGGGGCCATGTCTACTTGTCTTGATAAATTCGCTTCCCAAGCTCCTTCCCATCCACTTCAAACACCCATCTTGACACATGAAGTTTTTGTAGAAGGTAACCTAGGAAACAGTACACAAAAAATGCCTATTGACATCTATGTTAACTAGGGGCTGTCGAGAACATCCACATTGGGGTGACCTATTCTCCGGATGAGATCAAGGTCTATACTAGTCTTTTCCGAGAGTTTCGAGATGTTTTCACTTGGTCATACGAAGAAATGTTTGACATCGATCTGAGTATAGTTTTACACGGGATCCCTACTTATCCTGACGCGAACCCTGTTTGCCAACATCTCCATCCCGTGCACCCTAGAAAGGCCGCCTCCATAAAGGGAGAAGTTTAAAAAATTCTCAAAGTTGGCTTCATTTATTCGATCCCCTTGACATAATGGGTTTCTAATATCGTCCCTGTAGACAAAAAGCAAGGTATTATTCGAGTCTATGTGGATTATCGCGACATCAATTGCGCTTTTCCTAAGAATAAATAACCCACTCCTTTCATCGACCAGATCATTGACGATTGTTCTGGGAGTGAGATCTTTTCCCTTATCACTGGGTTCTTTGGTTACAACTAGATAAATATTCTGCAAGTTTATCAACACAAGACTGCCTTCATATATCCTTGGGGCACCTTCACATATAAGAAGCTCCCTTTTGGTCTTAATAATTTTGGGGCCAAATTTCCAAGAGAAATTTCATACGCTTTCCATGATATTAAACGCATTGTTCAACCTTACTTGGATGACCTTACAGCTCATTCCACTAAGCGTAAGTACCACCTGGATCATCTCCGTCAAATCTTTCTTCGCTATAGATGCTATAACATTCGGCTCAATCCGCATAAGTGTGTATTTTGTGTCGATTCCAGTAGACTCCTTGGGTTTATCATTTCTAAAGATGGAATTCGTCTCAACCCTCTTAAGGTCGAAGCTATTGTCAATCTCCCCTCCCCTTCCTCTTTACATCAGTTGTAGAGTTTGCAAGGGAAAGATAATTTCCTGTGTCATTTTATATCGAACTATGTTGAAGTAGTGAAAGGGTTCACACGATTACTTAAGCAAGGCGTCCCATTCCTCTGGGATGAGATTTCCCAAAAATATTTCAATGCACTGAAAACAATGCTTATCAATACTCCTCTTTTGCATCCACCCAATTATCATCGCGACTATTCCATGTACTTGGCTGCCACATTTAGCACTATTGCCATGGTTCTGGTACAAGACTATGATGATGGTGACAAGCATGTCATTTATTATTTAAGTCACAATCTTCTTGATACCAAAACACGTTACACACATGTGGAGAAATTTTCGTTGGCAGTTGTTCAAGCCGTCGAACGTTTCCACCATTACATTCTTCTTCGCACAGTAATTGTGATTTCTGATTGCAACCCCATGACCTATATATTGACTTGACAACTGCTGGGGGGGAAATAGTCAAAGTGGATTGTTATCCTCCAAGAGTTCGATTTGCAGTTCCCTACTGCCAAATCAAAGAAATCATTGGTTTTTGTCTATTTGATTTTTTCTTTACCATCTGCCTCTGCTCCCTCTGGTTCTAAGGAACCCATTTCAGACGACACTCTTTTTCTGATTAGCACCCTCGATCCATGGTACAATGATATCATTGTCTATCTCCATATTTCCACCTTTCGATCTGAGTTGAAGAAGGATGCTCGTCGACGTATCCGTCATCATTCACAACCTTATCGCATGGTCAGAGATACTCTATACTGCATCAGAGCTTATTCTGTTCTCCGCTAGTGTTTAACCCTCGAGGAGGCTGAAAAAATCCTCAATGAATGCCATTCTGGCACCTATGGTGGTCACATGTCTAGATATGCTATTGCACAAAAAATTCTTCATGCTGGATTTTTATGGCCTACCATTTTTAAAGACCTCATTTTCATTGTCCGTAAGTGTTACGATTGCTAGATTTACAAGCGCAAGATGAGTGCGCCACCCACACACCTCCATCCTGTCATTACCGTTGGTCCCTTTGTGAAGTGGGGCATCAATTTTATGATATGTAACCCTCACTCAGCTGGGGGGAATTCTTATATTATCATAGTTGTGGACTACTTCACTAAGTGGGCCAAAGAAATGTCTACACTCACAGCTGACGGTAAGACGACTGCGCAATTTCTGTTCAATCACGTGATTACCAGGTTTGGTGTCCCTCAAGCCATTGTCACCAATCATGGCTCTCATTTCCACCATTACATGATGGCAGAGTTGACTTCTACGTTGGGTCTGCGTCATGACAGCTCAATGCCGTACTACCCTCAGGCCAATGGCTAGTTTGAAGTCGTGAAAAAATTTCTAGTGACTATGCTTCAATGTAGGATTGGGATGAACAAGTCCAAGTGGCATCTCATGTTTTTTTCAGCTCTCTGGGCTTACCAAACCTCAGTGAAGGATGCAACTGGATTCACTCCATTCCAGCTTGTTTATGGTCTGGAAGCTACCCTTCCGATTAAATGCAAAATCCCTTCTCTCAAGATAGCTGTTGAATTAAAACCTCATACCTCGCTGAAGGAAAAGCATATTATATATTTAGAGAGGTTAGATGAAACTTTTCACTTTTATTCTCTAGTCATAGAAGCATAGAAAAAGCGGGTCAAAACTCATTTTGATTAGACAGATTCCCCTCGTACCTTTGTAGAAGGAGACCTAGTTTTCTTGTATGACCAAGCTTGTGATAAGCTAGGGGCAGGAAAATTCAAACCCATGTGTCATGGGCCCTATATCGTTAAGCGCATTTTTCAGAACAGGGCTTATGAGATAATTGACTATGAAGGTTATCCTTTGAATCAACCTAGAAATGGGTTTTACCTCAAAAAATACTATGCGTGACTTTCTCTTGCATGTCCTTTTGTACATAAGTGTATTTTTCATTTTTGTACATTTTTTTGGCTTGGTGTGCTTTGAGAGTAGTTTTTCCTGCTTATTATGTCATTTCTTACTATGCAGATGTCTTTCACTCCTTATGTTGGTTTTGCGGATGGTGCCTACTGCCATACATGGAATATTTCTTCCGCATCTTGGGTGATTTATGATACTAATGGTGAGTTGATATACCTTCAAGGTATTTTTCTAGGATGAACAACCAAAAATGTCGCTGAATACAATGTCGTCATTGAACTCTTAGCCGAAGCCATTTCTCTCGAAATTCATGAATTAATTGTGAGCCTAGACTCTCAACTTGTTGTTCTCCAGTTTAGTGGGCATTAATCTATTAGAAATCCTCAAATTTTAAGGTTGTATTTGTGTGTTCATTTATTAGAAAGGAATTTTGATTATATTAGATATCAACATATTCCTAGAAGAATGAATGCGTTAACTAATGCAATAGCCAATATTGTATTAGATATACATTTGCGAAATTTGTAAAAGCATCATAATCACACAGATATATATATATATATATATATATATATATATCGACTATTTTCATCCATTTGCATCATAAGTTCAAAATATATGTGTGTTTTGGTTACATCCTGAGACATCATGTCTCTCAAAAAATATGCAAAATAAATCTTAGGAGTCTAATCAGCATGATGATCATGATAGCATGTCACTGCACACACGGCCCGCCTCAGTAAACAGTGGTTGTGATTAGACACCCCTGAAGTATGCCTCTGATACGCAAGAGGAACATCCTTGAATCTCACGTAATTTTGGATCCCACATGTGAGTCCCTCCAAGTTACACATGATCTCTTCTTCCTCGCTTCCCTCACCTTGAGGGGCCACCTCGAAATCGCGTGGGACCCTCTGTGCTATGGGGGACATTCCTGCAGGTCTCTCTAGGCCAACATCTGCATTGGATGGATAAATAATCAAAACATATATAAACAAAAAAAAACATAAAACTCATCAAAATAAAAAAATGAGTTTTTTACCCAAAGCTTCATCTCAATATTCTCCTTCTGGGAGTGGAAGGTCCAGATCATCGATGAAGTCGGGGCCGGTGTACAGCCAGTCCTTTACAACGATGAGTTGTCAGTGGATTCATTCAAAGAACTCCAACTTCCATGACATATGTTGACCACCTCGAGATCGAGGCATCAAATCCGCCCAATGGACAATCCATGGCTCTCGTGCTGGTGGTATGGGTACTACCACCTCCCGACGTTGGAATATCGACAACCGTTCTAGGAGGAAGGATATCAAAATGGACCCATATATAAATTGTTTTAGCTTGTCATTTTTTCACTTCGTTAACTGTCACTTCAGGTTGATTGTTGAAGCTTCCACCCAGTTGAAAATAGTTGGAGCCATACAATCCACGAAAATTTTAAGCTGTGTCTTTGTAGCTTCGTAAGGGGCATGAGATCTAGTGGCTTGTGTTATAGTGTGTAGTGCTACCCTTAGTGCCAAATCAGGTATTTTCTGAATATCTATTTTCCCGCTCTTTGATCCTTTCTTTGCTCCTGGGAAGAGTTTGTCTATTACCATGCCCATTCTCTCACCCATGGGCCGGAAACCTGTCATGATCGGTTTCACTCCCCTCCGTGACAATCCAGTGATGAAATATATGTCAGATACTTCTATCTCTAAATCTTAGTCATGAATCAGAAATATTTGTCTATCGGTGTCCCACACACTGATCAAATACTGAATTTATTCCAGCGGAGCTCGTAGACATGGTGTTAGGAAGAATTTAAAGAGCCTACAATTCCTCAGGGTATCCAGGCATGCATTGTTTGCCATGGCTTATTGATCTTCCTCTCCATTTTCTCTTTCTTTCCACTCAATAACCATTTTGGCTTTTAGTTACCTGCAAAACCATAATTGGGGATTCTATTAGTCACACAATTGACTTTTGAACTATTAAAATTGGGCTATTTGGGATAATTTTCATGCAATTTAGTCGCGACGATTGGCACTGCTATTTTACAAACATCAGTGTCGATTGGCGCCTCCCCTTTATAATTTTAGCTGGGTCGGCATGACTCCATGCCTAGAACCCATGCCTACTACCGTGACCAATCCATAACAAAATCCCCCCACATTCATAAAAAATTAAGAATGCGGGAAATAAAACATAGTTTAAAATGCAGGAAAATTTGAGAGCTCTAATATGGAGAAAGTGGATTTGCGAATGGTCTCCTGGACTGCCTGTTGTTAGCTCCACAAGATCACAGTTAAAAATGGTAAAATTCTCACAAGAAGGTGAAAAGGTGAAAAGTAATTTTTTTTTACTATTTCTGTCATTTTATAACCTTTTTGAAACCCTGATTAGGTTTTTAAGCTTATTTTTCGATTATTTTAATGTTTTATGTCGAAAAATGGGGTTTATGTGCGTTTCTTGTGCAACAACAGGTCCTAAACATGATGACGATGAAGTGACGAGTTGTGTTTTATTACTCGGTAAAAACAGGAAAAATTCACCCCTTGGAGTCATCTTTCAGCTCTTTTCTGACTCTCAAAAATTAAAAAGATTGCTGAGACTCTTATTGTTTTGAACTCATTAAAGGCTAGGAAATGTCATCTGCCTAGTATACGTTTACCCCTTTTTTAGGCTGGGACAAATTATTTACGAAAAAGGAATACCTTAGCCAATCGCAACTAGGAGGTTCTCCCAGATATTGTTTTCTACCTTTTCAGCTCTGTGAGACTACCTACGAAAAGGGACATAGTGGATTTTTATTTTCCAATTCTTTTCAAACTATCTAAACATGAAAATATGCCAAGTTATTCCTTTGTGAGACTCATTAAACCTAAATGACATCGGGAACCATCACCATGAAGTTACCGAGTTCCTCCTTCCTAGGGCTCATAAAATGTACTAGGATGGATTTGTTCGAAGGAAAAACTTATATGACAAGCATATGTTATGCCCTTCAAGCTTCTTCTAAAAATAATTGGGGTACTTTCCAGAAATGGTGGGGGAAAATGGAACTAATTTTCAGTTGTGTCGGCAGTATGTCACTCTTGAACATGATACTTGTTTGCAGTTCATGTCAGGTTGGCGACATCCCATTCGTTATTTTTCCTCCATGGGTTTGGGTTATTTTTTTTTACCTCTCATCTACTCTTTGCCATGTCATCATGAACTCAGATCCCTTGATGTCAAATACTGCCAAATTCTGAAGTCATGACGCCAATATGTTCAAGAGAAGTTTCCTTCTGCAATTTTCAACCCCTAATCCTCTGTTTAGTCCTAATTCACTATCATATTATTCCTCTGTCTCGTGTTGATGATGTGGGAAACATTATGGCCCTCCTTCGACTGGTCACTTCCTGTCGACTTCAGCTCATTATCCCGGAATCTGATCCAGAGACTCCCTTCTAGTACCTTAGAGCTTGCCTGCCTCAATGACAAGTTCTTCGCATTCAATGATAGGTTCTCATCATTGGCCTTCGATTGAGTGATTTCGTGAGTGTTAAAATTCAGCTCATTGTTCACATACCGTGAATTGTACTAATGGTACCTTGAGGATCATTGTTATTATTGGTGGTTTCTCTCGCCCCTATTAATAGCTTTCATTATTGGCTGGTAATCAGGTGATTTTCTCACATGTTCGACCTCATTTCATTCATTCGCATGCTTGAATTTGTACTTGTTTGGGTCGAGATGGAGTGCAAGACCTTGGGTTTTGTATGATAAAATCCAAGTTGCGAGATGATTTGGTTTATCTTGACTATGTGCATGACTCTTATGATTGGATGGTTGCGACCATACCTAAGTCTATTTGATGATCCTTCTTACTGGATGGATGCATCCATACCTTAGATCTTATTTTTATATGTACTCTACTATGGATG
Source organism: Pinus albicaulis (assembly GCA_034641835.2). Taxonomy (NCBI): domain Eukaryota; kingdom Viridiplantae; phylum Streptophyta; class Pinopsida; order Pinales; family Pinaceae; genus Pinus; species Pinus albicaulis. The sequence goes on along the minus strand of CM076570.1, from coordinate 602,571,067 downwards.
GTTGTGCCCATACCACATGTTCATGTATCAGATATATCAGTTGTACTTGTTCTTGCAGGTATTCTGATGGCGGCGTTTTGGTTTGGGCATGTTCTCATAAAGAATTTCACCCCTCCCTATCTCTTGGAACTCATGCTTTAGGGGGCATCTATTACACAGTGTTTTGTCACCATCTCTGCAATCCCCATCCCGAACATTGGAGGACCATTTCAATGACTTATGTGTACTACCATACCTTGCTATAAGTTTCATTACATCCCTTGGCATGTCAAGAACATATTCTATGTTGATCATTCCTCAATCAGACCTTCAAAAACATGTGATTTTGGTCGGCGCTGGTAGGCAGTTATGGCCTTGTGCCCATGGAGAAATTAACACTGGGCCCCACACCCTTTGGCACTTTGTCTCAGAACAGCACCTGTGCCAAGCTATTTTTGGAATTTTTTTTTAAATAGAAACAAATTTTCCATTCTTAACAACTTCGTGAGCGGTGTTATCACCAAATTGATTCTGATAGGCTGCTCATCAATCAACTTAATGTAAATCTTTCAAAACACTTTTGGCTGAACATTAGCCTCTTCAGTTTGAGAGGCCTCTCTCAACGTAATTTATTATTTTCAATGGAAATTATAGTTGATGGCTAAATCTATAAATATAACTTGATTGTAATTGATTGCAGGTTGAAAATGTAAGAAGTTGCTACCATTGGGCTATGGGGTCAACATTAGTAAACTCAATGAGAATATTTCTTCTTATGGAAACTAAGGCAAATGGAGGTTTCAATGAAAAGGTAGTACACACATACAACACAAGAAGAAAATAGTAGTTTACCCTCTAAAGGAAGTCAGAGTATGTTACCATGAGTTTTGTAATTAGACATCAAGATGACTGCAGATATTAAACATGAAAGGAATAGAACATAAAACACATTGAGCACCTCTTTTGAATCTCAGGTAATGAAGCAAATATCACTGTATATTACTGAAACTGAAAACTATTACAGAGTAGCAGTTTAGTACAATATTATCCAACCCTCTGATATTCGATCTTCTGTCTATAAATAAACTTCTTTTACATTACATAGGATTCTAGAATGATCGAACCTTTACTTTGACAGCTAATCATAACTGACACATCTATTTATGGAACATAAAAAGACACCTATCCATTTAAGAGTTATTATCCTAATAGGACTCTAGTTATATTTATTACAACTACTAACTAAAGGAGTGCATAATTACATCAAAAGTAATAAGGTGCTAGAATTGCACTATCCACCATCAAATAATAAATGTCGTCAATGAACTAAAAAAAAGTCATCCTACATTTAAGGAAATGATGACATGACACTTGCTAACTATCCTTTGCTAAGTTGGTAAAGAAGACAGTTTTGTCGAAGGCCAAATATCTGTTAGATTATTCCACGAATACCCTTTAATACCTCCACGTGGTTCCGTGAGATTCAAAGCACTTTCAAACCTTCAAAAACCTTTTAAAAAACACCTTGCTACGAAACATGACATCTTAGGCAATTTCGTAGCGTAGTTTAGTAGCGAGGTTGTTTTTGTCCTTTATCCTTTCCTTCTACCACCTCTGCTGGCCAAATAATTTTTGTCAGGTCAAAATTGGTAAATACCATCAACATCCCTCCTTGGACCTTAAAAAAAATGTTTTTGTAGGAAAAAAATCATCTTCGGAAATTTCGTAGCATTTTTAGGCCTTCAAGCTTGGAGCTCGCTACGAAACAGCCTAACATGGCAAAAATTTCAGATTTTGTAATTTTCTTCAAAATTTTATCTTCTGAGCCAAAATTTATGTCCCATGCAAGCTATAGACCTTTAAAAAAATGTCTGAGCTTAGCTCTCCACTTTTGGGAGTTTCATCTTCATTAAATATAGGTTGGCCTTCAGGTTCTTAAATTATTTTCATTTTTAGTCCCCTCTTCTCCGGCTCATCTTGAATCATGCCCATATGTTCACGAAGGTCTTCCACTTTATTTTTTAATGATCTGTTGTCAGCTTGTAAGTGCAAGTTCATCCTCCTGGTATGTTTGGCTATAAGTCTTAGAGGCTTGGTCTTTTTCAGCAATCTTTCGGCATTACTCATGGATTCTGAAACATTTGAGAGTTGACTATCCCATTTTTTCATCATCTGGTCAAACTCAGAATTTTCAGACTCATGCTTCTCTACTTCCAACTTCAACTCAAGTATTTCTTCTCTTGCTTCTCTCAGTTGTTCCTTGAGGAGATCTGTTTCTGATATTTCAATCATCTTCTCCTTTCCCTTTCTCTGTCTGATGACCACTTCTTCTTCTACTGATGGGGATAAATCTATGATGTTTTCTGGCTGCATACCTTCACTGAATTTATATACTCTTTTTCTCTCCATGGCCTTTTTTTCAAGCCTGGTCATTGGCTTCCTTGGTTGAAATATGAAGCCAGCATCCTCACCTGCAAAATCCAATTTCTTAATAGATTTACCTTTCTTCAGTTTCCTTCCATCACCTTCAATGTCTTCTGCTTGCACCATTGGGGACTCCTCAATATCTATTGCATGTAGGATATCTTCTAGATTTCCTTTGGCCAATGTCTGACTCCTTTTTATCCTCTTACTTCTTTGTTTCCTAATCTTCTGTTTCTATTTTGCAAGTGCTGGCTAAGGGATATGAGTTTCTTGCAGAGGTTCTTCTTCAATGTCCATTGGTTCTACAAGAGACTGTCTTCTTTCTTCTTAAACCTATTCTATTGTAGCTGGGGATGTAGTGGTTTTAGGTTTTGCAACTTTATTTGGATTCACTACATATATTTCATACCCACTCATAAATAGAAAAGAGGTTCATTCTTTGTTTAACCTTTTCAACTCTTCCAGCACTAACAGTTTTATCAGACCATGGTGGAATAATGATGTCTCATTACCTTCTGACTTGACTTGAACTCTATATGACATCTTTCCAAAACTCCTGTATAAAAAGGAAGGTGGGTAAAGTGGTTGCTTACCAAAAAAATGCAGAAGGAGTCTAATACGATAGTAATAGACCATCTGTAATCTCCCTTCACAGGTGAAGTATTTTTGGATCACCAACAACAACTTTGCATATTTCTCCTTCATATAACCTCTAGGGATGACATTTGTCATGTCATCTCCTTTGTGCTCCTGCTTGAGAAATTCTTCACATCCTTGCATTTTGAACTTTGTGCCTTTAAACCATTCTTCACCACTTCTAGGAATTTCTGTAGCTTGTGATATAATATTTGGTGACACTGTGAGATTCAAAATCCCAACCTTTGATGCTCTCCCTATAAAATTGGTGGCAAAGTATTTAGATACCTGTAGATGGAAACACTGTGAATTTTGGCAGAATTGTAGGCAACCCACCTTCTTGAAAGCCTCCATAGTAGTAGGATCCTCATTTAGAAGCTTCAAATCCATAGGCTCATACCTTACGCAGTAACCACCTTTGTTTGTTTTCTTTTTTGATGTCATGGATGCTTTATATACCTTTGCTGCCTCGCTTGTTGATGACACCTGCAGAAATGAATTCGAACAACAACCTGCTTGGTGTGGTGAAAAATATCTCCAATATCGACAGTGGGATACTTTACATGCAAGTATTGAATACTAAATGAAAAAGAGTAGCTTGGGGTAAAGTTTAAAAGATAATTTGACAACTTAGAGTTTAATGATGATGCATGTGACCATAAAAGACCAAAATGATAGTAGATACAACTATGCATGCTTGGTAATCATCATAACAAACTCAAATGACCTCACCCTTTACTTTCCTTATCAAGTTGACACCTCACGCCGCCCTGACATTTTCTGTAGAAAAAACCTAGTTTCGTAGCGAAATTTGTTTAACAGCTGACAGATTCGCTACGGAAATGTTAGGCAGTTTCGTAGCGAAATCTACTGATTTTCCTTCTAATTCTCTATGAAACTATGAAAAACTAACAGGTGGAATGATTTGTGATTAAAATGAATGGGGATGAAAACTATATGATATAGGTTGATTTAACTGAAATGAAATGATTAGAGGTGGGTTTTAAACTTAAGGTAGGCATCATCAAATGAAATTTTTTTCTTCAGAAATTTCATGAAAATGACTTATGAGACCACATCAACCTAGGTGAATGACATCTATGAGCCTATCAATGAAAGTGTTAAGACTAATTAGTGATAACAAGTGGAGTCATCATGGTTTGTTCGACTAAATCACATCGAGTTTATCCCTTTGGCTTGTTGGTTCCTATTATCACTCGGATTAAACCTCAGGTTGAGAAAGGCAATCTCGAGGTAACCTCAAACCACGCTTAGCCAAGTAGCTAGCCCTACTTGGCCAGGAGAGGGCTCTCTCCATAAAAATCACAGCCAAGATGACCAAGGAAAGAAGATATTAGGCTAGGTATAGTAGCTCAGGTTTTGATTTTTTTGATTATGTAGGGTTTTGCTGGATCAAGACGAGTTAAACAGTCAAGGTAAAAAAATTAGGTCAAAATTTGCAGGGTATTCTATGGGGCAAGGTAGGTACAATGTTTATCACTTAAGGGTTTTAATGATGAGATGGTTAAGACAGGTGAGGAGCTAGAAAGGGCATGGTGAATTCATGGTTTATTTCTGTTGGCGAGAAATAAGGTCTCTGAGAAAGACCCAGGTTCAAGATAGAGGCAAACAAGGCTTCCACAGTAGTCTAGCACAATGTCAGCATTTTCACTCTACTCCGAAGAGCCAAGAGTCTCACCCAAGGCATGTTGTGACCTTAGTGAGGTTAGGAACATATCAGATATCGACTAATCACAACTATAGAGTAAAATAGACAGAGCTAAGTACTCCGAATAGGTTTAGCTAACTTGCAAAAGATACTACTCATGAACATATTCAGGATGAAAAATCAAAATTTAAAGCGGCCAATACATTCATCATAACCAGATGCTCATTACAAAATTCAGGAAATCGAACTGAACTAGAAGTGTATTTCATTAATAATAGTGGACAGTTACAATACTCCTCAGAGTGATCACAGCAGGACCGATTACAATATTACCAGATAGAACATAATAGAATAAACAGAATGAAAAGAACAAACAAAGATCTCCTACGGCTCTCTTCCTATGCTCTCTACTGCACGAACCTCCTATCTACGTTGGCTGACTGCCTATTTTTTCCTTATCCAACACGACTTTTAGTTTTCCCTCCTTTTCCGCTCTGTTGTTTGCTGCAACTCCCTAATCACTAGGAGTTCTGGTGCCTTTCCTTGTCACTCCTTCCTGCCATTTGTGCTAGTTTCCGCAATTGTCACGCCACTTTCTCTCCAGCTCTCTACAACCATGACAACTCCTTGTCTACCGTGGTTGCACTCCACCACCTGTTATTCGCGACTCAAAACCATTTAATTTTCAAAACAAGGCCCCCAACAGGCCCCGACCACATGTTATTTACTCGTCCTGATTCAATCCTTTTCTGCTGCCTTGATCTCCATTGGTCTGCTTGCCTCCGTGGTTGGCCCTGTCTTCTCTGTTTCCTCTCCTTGTCCAAACAAGGGCCCCAACTCGGGGACCTTTGCCAACTCTGATGATTTGAGTTTGGCGAAGTCGAAAATGGCCTATTGCCATCCCTTCATGATAAGTTACATTTATGTGGTGATTTGTTCCGCTTCCTTTTCTCCTGAAACATCCAGCAGATTGCTGAATACTTCCTTAATTTTGATATTGGCCTCATCGGCCATTTTTTGTATTTTTTGTGTAGTAAGTTTTACTGGTTGCCTCAATTATCGGAGGACCTGTTTAGTTGCAGCTGAATGTTCTTAAATCTTCTGTATCTTAGTCTCCAGCTCCTCCGCTTGGTTGTACAACTGGTTAAGGCCAGCAGGGTCTGTGGCCTCCTAAATTTCTTGTGAGACTTGTTGCAGTTGTGCTGAGATTGGCTGAGCCTTCATAGTCAGTGAGGTTGAACACTCGTGTAAGTTTTTTAGAAGGCTATAAGCTTCCTTTACTGTGGTGCCCAGGGTTTCCTGCATCCCGGTTACTTGTTTCTGCTTCTCTGCGACCCTCTCAGCATATATGAGAGCAGGATCTGGCAATGCAGGTCTAGTTGCGAGCATTTCCTTTAGCTCCTTGTTCTCCTTACTGAGATTTTCATAAGTCATCTTCACATGGACAAACCTTTTGACTATGGTGCAAACTGTTATGTCCCCTAGTGTTTGGTTATCCTGAGCTATTAGAGTTGGCCAAAGATCTCTAAACACATCCGTCACCTTCTCCAATTGCTCCTGCAGGCTTTCCTTTTCTCCTTTCAGTTGGTCCCGCTTTTTAGTAAGCGCCGTAATCTGCAGTTGTTGTTGTTCAAACCTCTACTAGAGGTCATTGTGGAGTCCTTCGGCTTTCTGTGTCGCACGCTGGATGAAATTGTACAGTTGTTCTATGCCCCAGGTCTGCATACTCTCAGGTCCCTAGATATCTTGATTCAGCGACTTTGCTATGAGTGGTTGACTATTGGCTATTGACCTGGCTGAGTGTTCCTGTGGCGATGTCGATTGGTTCTATTTCGACAGTTGATTCCCAGGTGTATTCATGCTTGTTGTTGACTGAACCTGCTGTAGTATCAAATTTTCTTGCTGAAAAGGGTTCATCTCCTTGGGCAAGGGCGTTGTATATGCGGTAAAAGATCCCCCTTGAATTAAAAGGTCTTGGAAAGTGCTATGTTCAACCAGAGGTTGGTTAAACTTAGGTATCAATGCTATACTCGAGTTAAACTCTACCTCATTGTCTCCATTTTTTTTAATTTTTGCCCTGACTGGGTCTGAAATGGTCGTTGATGTGGATGGAGTTCGGGTGGAATGGTATTTGGAAGTGAATGAATTGTGAGGCGATGGATGGTGAGTGTGAGGTGGAGATGTATGAATATTTAAAAATGAGTAAGGGTTAAACATAGGTGCCTCAAAAGTTACCTGGGGGGCCACCTATATCTCCTCTTGAATCAGTGCCCCTGTGGCCATAGGCTGCATTTGATCTTCCCCAGTGAGATCGGCCACCTGCTTAGGCACCATGAACCTAGCTCTCTTGGCCTTAGGAGCAACTACAAGTGGCTTAGGTGTCTTACTCTTTTTGACTGGAACTACTTTTGTGACTGGGGGTGAGTTAAACATTGTGGGTGGTAGGGCAGTGAGTATGGGTGCAATTATGGAGGGTGATGCATAATTGGAGGTCTGGAACTATAAAAAGTAGGAAACATGGGAGAAGCGCTAGTGAGAGTTTTCATTACCCGATTGAAGCCTTTTACTCTCGTGTCCAGCTCCTTCAGTACTAGTGTTAGCCGTAGTCGCGACACTCGGTTCAATGTCTCATTCGGTGTCTCCCCTGGTAATGGTTTCGGCTGCATCCCATCGAACGAGTAGTGATGGAATCCGCTTCTGATTTCCATTCCCACTCTTGGCCAGGAGCAGACCTCAGTGTGGAATTCCTTTTCACCCACTTGAAACTTCAAGGACCTCATTCTAAATGTCATTTCGTCCACACAGGTAGGCCTTATGTAGGCTTTTTTGTGAGTGACCCTGAACCATATTTGAGATGAATAATTGTTCAATAAATTCCTCAGGACCCTTTGTTGCCTCGCCACTATGTCCACCATCTTCCTGTACTAGAATGTGAATGCCTCCTCATTCACCTCTTTTGTGCTTGGGTCTCCAGAGAACTTCCAAGGCGAAACTTCATTGCCAATGTCTAACCACTTGTGATTTCTACAGGCTATATAACTCCAAGGAAAGTCCATCTCCACATTGTGAACGCCATGATCAGGTAGCCGCAGATGAACCTAGTGGTTCTTTTATAGTTATCCTCGCACGCTTCAAACAATTCTTTAGGTAGAAATGCACACAAATTCAGCTGGGTTCCCTAGAGGTAGTGCCCCACAACTGAGATGGTGTCCAGGGTGCATTCGCCCTTTGTATAGTGTCTCATGGTTTTTCCTGCAATCAGGTAACATGAAAACTTAATTGCCACTTGTTTATGAGGTCTATCTTCACCCCATTTCCTCCTCTTTTGGTGTCATATTTATTGTAATAGTCACAATCTCCGGCCTTCTTTGCTCTTTTGGAGACTGTTTTGAATGTTGTTGAGACATCCCTCCCTTCTGCTAATAACCTCATCAGCCTTTGAATATCTTCTACATGCATTGGTATCTCCCTCCCTAGCCATAGTGACCCATTCTAGAGTCTGTTTAACAAGAATTTCGTACACTGCATCACAGCTCCTATGGTTCCGAACACAAGGAGGTTCCTCAGGTTTAGAATTGTGGGCTGCTAGATGCCTCTGAACTCTGGAAGTAACCTTGCTGCTTCTTCTCCTCCTTCAGTAGCATAATTTTCTATATAAACCTGCCTTTTTATCACTGGGAATTAGTAAGAATCCATGAAGTCAGTGTCGAACAATGACACATTGTCATATTTTCCCACTAGCGACTCCATTTTCTGAATTCTCTCATCAAGCTCGGGCTCGACGACTACTGGTGCTACTTTGGTCATTTTTTCTCTTCTTTGGTATACTTGCAAAGCTACCCCTACTCTTTCTCTGTAAATTCCTACCTCTGGATGCTCCCTCTAGACTTCTTCTGATGAGATTTCTCTCGCTACTATTGTTTCTTGTTTTCTCTCAAAATTCTCCGGCATTCTTGTGCTTTCTTCTTTCATGCAAGTTATGTAAGTAACCAACACGCATGAGGTTGATAAGACCCCATAACTAATTAATTTTTCCTGCTTCCCCCGTGGCTATAATCATGTGATTAGTTACCATGATGAGGTGGGTTCTGACATAGCTGACTGTGACTTTGGGATTTGGGAAGACATGATGGGTAATGATTATGGCCTAATATGGAAATTTATTGCAGTATGGATGATACTAATTATAGTAATTACTTCTCAAATCTAGTTAATCCTATGGACTGACATGGGAATGATGGGTCATGATGATGGAAGGATATTCAACATGTTTGGCTCTATGACATGGATGACACATTGGACAATACCCTCCCATGACCATAATCAGTTGCGATGTAGTCTCCGCATTGCAACTGTGAATTTATTTTGTTACTGTGGTTTTGCTTTGTTGGGAATCCTATCTATTCTCTTCTTGGGTGCGAGAGAGTTATTGACTCTACCTACTCTAATATACCCTACTGACTCCTCTCGATTGGAGAGTTATTATAAAATTAAATAATGGAACTTACTTGTGATATGGCTTCAGGCGTGCACCATTCACCCATCCTGGTAATACCTGGCCATCCAGTTGTGCTAACTGAACTGCTCCTGAATCTCAGATTTCAATCACATGGTACGGTCCCAGCCAATGCATTCTTAGATTACTTGGGAATTTTTGGAACTTGCTGTCATACAGTAAAACTTTTCCTCTGACCACAAAAGTTTTGTTATTAATATGGCGGTCGTACCAAGCTTTCTATCTTTCTTTCTAGACAGTTTGATGAAAATCTGCTAGAAATATGTCCTCTTCAAGTTCTTGTAGCTCTTGTAATCACTCTGTCAATGATTCTTCCTCTAATAAATGTATTGTTGATGCGATTAGCAGGCTCTGTATGAAAAATTCGGTCGGCACTACTGCTTCCCTCCTGTAAACCAGCTGGAACAAGTTCTGGTTATTCAGTATTTTGATAGTTGTTCTGTATGCCCACAATGTTGCTGGTACACACTCATCCCAGTCATCTCGATCAGCGTTGCAAATCTTCATTAGCCCTTTTTCCAGAATCTTATTGAATGCTTCTACTATACCATTTGCTTGTGGATGGTATGGACTGCTTTTATGATTTTGTACCATGAAAATTTATAGTAGAGATCTGATCGTTGCATTGATAAAATGTGTACGTGGATCGTTGGTCAGACTTCTGGGGCAACCAAATATACTAATGATATTTTCAAATATGAATCGAGCCGCTGTTTCGGCCATGCAATCCTTCACTGGTACCACTTCTGCACACTTGGTCAGATATGTAGCTTTTAACCCTGTACATAAATTATCTACAAATGAATCTTAAAAACAGAAAATAAACAATAGCGAGAGCATAAAACATAAAATAGATATACACAGATATTTTCCCCTGGATCCCAAATCGGGATGACCAGCTTGATTTTTCATTATATTCCTTTTAGTGTTACAACACACATATATACATGCCGAAGCATACATAAACCCCAATCCATTAACCCTGGATTAGAACATAACCGTAGTTCCCTTGACCAGATCTACAAAATACCAGGGTCCGAAAACCATCGTCCCCCAAAACCATGGGCAGGTCCGCCCACCAAAAAATAAGGACCAATTATTTTTTCCTGGGGCATTGCCCCGGACCCCGAACAGGGGGGGCTGCTGCCCCCCCTGTGACCCCCCGCACGTGACTAGTCGTGGAAAGAATATAACACATACCCAACATTCTCCCACTTGTTATTTTATTTCCGCAGGGGGCCACATGAGAGCTTAGTCATTATCCCAGCTCTGCAACACCCATTGTTTCTATACACCAAGAGAACTTCTGAGTGCTCACAGACTTCGTCAATGCATCTGCAACATTCTTCAAGGTGTCCACCTTTACCAACAACACCGTTTTAGCCTCAACCATATCTCTCACAAAGTGATATTGAACATCAATGTGCTTTTTCTTTGAATGATAAGTAGGGTTCTTAGTTGTTACACAACATTTTGTCACCGTCCCTGCAATCCCTCATCCTTCATATTGGAGGATCATTCCCATGAGTTGTGAACAGTGTCATACTCTGAAAACACCTTCTTTGCATCCTTATGCATAAGGAAATCATTTCTTCTATTGAACATTTCCTCAAAAAGCACACAAAACCTATGTTTTGGCCTTGGTGCGGATAGCCAGTTCATCCCTCGCGCCGATGTGGAAGATTTGCACTAGAGCCCGTGCCACCTGGTGCTCTGTCTCAGTGTGGCCCCCGCACCAAGCTATTTTAGGAATGTTTTTTAAAAATTAGAGGCGGAAGTTTCCTTCTAACTACCTCAGGGATGAGTCACTAGAAGTGGTTAAGTTGATGAGCCATGGATCTCTCTCTTTAGGTAGTGCTTTTTACCTCCCATGGAACACTCCTTAAAGATAGGCATCACTTCCATGATTATAGGGATCTTAACCTCTCCCTCTCCCTCTATATAAACATGCCTTCTCCCTTTATGAAATCTAGCTGAACAGATAGCCAAGGATCTGAACTTGGAGAAGAATACTATAGCTGAGTAATTGCTATTGAGAAGGTAGAACCAAGGAGAATTCCATAGAGAGAGTCCCATCTGAATTCTCGATGAGCCTTTGTGAGATGCGCTTCGCTTGAATCCTGCTGGAGGATATCGCAACGTCGAAGCTTGGTTGTACTCTTCCTTCCATTTATTAATATACTTGACTATGGTGTTGGTTCCATCATTGTATTATTTTGTTTATGTAATGCAATTGATTTAGTCCTCTTCGACTGACTGATAGTTACGAATGTGAACTAGTATGTTGTATATCGTCGTTGTCTCTTGTGTGTGTAGGTGTCCGAGCATGAAAGTGGGCGGATCGTGATCTGTCAAACCAAGAGCGAGGAGCGAGCCACTCTTTTCAACGACAACAACAACATAGGATCTCCGGTAAGTCATTTATCGAATCTCCATCTATTCATTAACTAGGAATCAATGTTATAGCTTGTCTTGTTTGTGGCTAGACCCACTCTAGGGCTAGTGGGATCGCCTCTATCCGCAGAGGGGATTTACCTCACCAAAAAATTGGCGACTCCACTGGGGAGAAATGCGAGTTTTTCTTTCACCCATTAGGTCTTCTTTTGGTCTTTGCCTGCTTTTTGTACCTTTTCTAATTATTCCGCTAAGTCTAAGAGCCTTGTTCAGCCCCAGAGGATCAGATCTGACCTTTGTTTTTCAAAATTTTCCCTTTTACCTGAGTGAACTAGCTTGGAGCATTTTTTTCTTAGACAGATGCACTGATTGGTGCATGTTGCTAGTGTTGCGCCCAAGCCATTCTTTGTTTGGCGCTGATTACAACCAAACAGTCGCGCCAATCCATGTAGGTGTTAGGGTTTGCTTTGTTTTGGAGTTTTTTGGTCAGTGTTTGTGCTTCTAGGTTATTTTAGGTATGCATTGAGTGATTTGAGATGGTTTTTTATTGTGATTGGCCTCCATTCCTTCAGTTGTTTTTCTGTTTCTTATCAGTATCATAGCCTTAGGTTTTTTTAAGTGCTTTGGTATGCTAAGCCTCCTGTAGGAGTTTCAGCCTTTTGGTTTCACAGTCAACTTCTTTCCTGGTTTGGTTGCATTCAGATCCATTGATCTATTTGAGTGATTGCATTGGTTGAATGATTCTTGACTCTTTCATTCAATTTTTCTTCTTGTCACTTCAAGCATAGATCACTGCTTACATGGGTCTGTTTGGAAATCTTTCTTCAATTCGAGAGATTGCAACATTGCTTTGAGTTTTGTTATGTTTGTCCTTGGTTGGTTGAAATTGTTTCGCTTCAACTCTCACATCAACATTCTCAAGCTAGTGTTTTGGTTTGTTCTTCATGTCATTTAGTCCACTGTTTTCTCTACTAAATTGAAAAAAAAAATTAAAAAAATTGTTTGCATTCTTGTTTGCATTTGTGAAATTGGAAGTCTTTCGCATATCTAGCATTGGACAATTCTAGGAAAGATTGATCATTTTCATTAGTTTGCATCGGATATAGTAGTAGATGTTTCCACATGTTCTCATTATTTTCTATCACTTGAAAACTCCTAACTTTCTCGTAGATAGCTTTCCATCGAACGAAATGGTATTTTTTGGCATGTAGCTTGCATTTAGGGATTTTTGAGATCCAACATTTGGTAGGACCTTGGAATTGAAACGTAAATACAATATCAACTCAAAATTTACTCAATTAACCTAAGGCAACATTGAAACCTAACGAAACATCTAGTGGTCTAAGTTAGAGATGTGTTCCGGCGTCTTTAAACCTAGCAGTTGTCGCTCGCCATCTGGCTTCAGACAACAGTAGTACGGACTTGTGCTCCCTATACCATCGAGTATATAAAGGGATACCCCTCTAGGTTGCAATCCTTTTATCTGTAGGAAGCCAAGTCTGCCACCTTGTAACCATGATACACTAAACACAACATTTGGGGAGACTAACGGCACGTACGTCAAGTCCTTGGTTCATTCTTCTTTCATTTGATTACCAAGGTGTATATGGTAGTTCACGGAAACCTGGTTCACCCTTCTACCTAGACTATCTGAGCAGTCATTTTCAATCTTTACTGACTCCATAAATTTGAAAATATCATCGAGCACTTGTCCTTTCACGCTCGCTTAAAACTGAAAGTGACTAGAGTCATATTTTTCTTGTTTCTTGACTCTTAAAACATAAAACAGTGAAATTTTGGTTTCAATGTGGTAAAATAAACTACCTACGATTACACGCCCATTAAAGTTTGATTGCTTGGCCTGTCTTTGTTTGCCTTGGTTTTTATCCAAGAGTCTTCGTTTTCGATCTCTTTTCCTTTTCTAATGTGCTACGGTCATAGTGGCAAAACCATCGGTTTTGTCTAGTGGTAGTCCTTTCTCGGACGATTCATCTGAAACTTCTCAAACCTATAGGTCTGTCAAGCTTCAGCAACCTACTCTCCTGTCAGAGTACCCCTTTGGAGAACCAGTTGAGTTCAATTGGCCTCTTTCAAATGCTTGGTTTGGGTTTGGGGTCGGGGAACACTTTCCCCCTCTCACATCGGGATTGCCATTTTTAGCTGTTATCATACCTCCTAGTCCCCGAAGTCTTTTACAAGACCTCACGGCAGATTCATACTTGGAATCATCTGGCCCTATTGGCAGTGAGGGGATTCCTATTTTTGATGAAGAATACCAAATTTTTCCAGAAAAAATCCCTCAAGATTCCGCTCAATCTTCACCATCGGTGTCACTTCCAGCCGGATATAGGTCTTTGGGTCAGATTATGGCCGGTATTGCCTCCATGGCAGCATCAAATCCATCAAGCGGTCCGGTCCTTCCATCATTAGGGATGTCGCCAACGACACCTGTCTCGTCAACACCTTTTGTTACATCTGTCCCAAGTAGGCCTACTGTCTGCGTGGCTACGTCGGCACCGGCTGTCACCACTCAGCCATCAGGGGCTTCACCTTCGGTAGAGACTTCAATTTCCATGGAAAACCCCAACGGCCTGTCTTTTGAGGAGCATCGGCTGGCTACTCAACAACAGAGCTCCCATACTTACCAGTCCCCTTAGGATTATGGCGAGCCTTATCTTTCTCATTATGACATGATCGGTAACCCCATTTATACACTTCCGTTTCATTATGATGAGTATGGCAACCCTATATATTTTCCTAATTTGGAAGCTTATCAGTTCCTTTTCGGTTTTAGACCTACCTTGCCTGTGAAACCTTCTAACCAACAAGGACAACCCTTTTAGGGACAACCTTCGGTTAAGCAAGGGTATGCTTTCGATCCACAAGGACAACCCTTTCAAGGACAACCTTCGGTTTAGAAAGGGTATGCTTATGACCCACAAGGACAACCTTCGGTCCAACAAGGATTATTTTACCATCCGCAAAGACAGTCTTACAATCCATAAGGCCAACCTTTACAATGGAAACCTCAAGGACCTGCTGGGCAATCGATATATCAACGAGGACCTTCATACAATCCTGGGGGGTAGATTTATCCATCTCAAGGGCAACCTTTTGTGCAACCATAACAACCATATCTTCCAATTGGTCCAAATGTTGCGCAACCAGGGCCATCTTATGGTCCTGCTCCAGGTCAACCTGGTCATCAGGCACAACCTGGCAAATCACAGCCATCAAGCCAACCTGCTCCGTAGGGGCAACTTGGTGGCCCTCATCAGTCAGGTCAAACTTCTCAGCAGGGACAACCTACACAGACAGTTCACCCTGCTTAGCCACCACTCTACTCTACACTGTAGTTGGGTCAACTTGCGTGTCCAATTTATCCAGCTCATCAGGGCCCTACTTATCAGCAGCCCGTTCGACCCCAAGGCACCTATTACCCTCGAGGTCAATATCGACTGGTTTACAACGCACCTCAAGGTTTTGCTTATTACCCTCAACCGCCATGCTATACTTACATTCCATAGCAAAATATTTATGCTGCTCAATTAGGACCCTCATATAATTAGAATCAGTATCTTGGCCCTCAGCCGCCGTATTAGCCGAATTATCCATCTTATACCCCTAATGGTCTGAATCCTTCGGGACAGAACCAATGCGGGCAGAGTTACACTCAACTAGGATGGAATGTGGGTATTGGTCCTTATCAAGGACCTGCTGTGCCTTTCAACCCTCAATTACCTTTTCTTTCCACGTTGGACCTACTAGATGTGTCCAAATTAACGAATGATCCAATCCTTCATAACCCGTATTAGCCTCCGGTTCCAACCAAGGTTCCTGGTGATTGTCCCAAGTTTGAGGACAAGGCTGGAGAAGATCCCGTTGAAGGTTCAGAGTTGTCTGTCTCAATAGAAATCGTTATTATCTGTGATCGGCGAGATTGAGCTTGCTAATTCTAGCCTTCTCTCTTTCAATTTAGAGAATTTCGTCCCTCGACTTCTGCACCAAATTGTGCTTGTCATACAAGTCGGCATTAACAGCCTCAACATCCATAGAGCCGTTGTGGACGAAGGTGCATCCACTTGTGTCATGTCATCTTCTTGCTGGAAAGCTATTGGCTCTCCAGCCCTAACTTCGTCACCCAATGCCCTTGAGGAATTTGATGGAATGGAATCGAAACCCTTGGGTGTTCTCGCCAGCTTGCGGATCACATTACAAGGAAATACAGTCAATGTCGAAGTAGAAGTAGTTGACGCTAAACTCAATTACAATCTTCTACTTGGTCACAGTTGGACTCACGCTATGCTGTGCGTTCCGTCCACCCTCTTTCGTCTTCTAAAGTTTCCACATGAGGGCAAAATCATTACTGTCGACCAACTGTCGTTCTTTACCTCGTCTTCTGAGAACAACATTCCATATGTGGATCAGATTCCTTCTCCCCTCGACATCATAGGGCCAGGTATTTTCAAAGACCCTGCCCTCATGGGTATCTTTCCCCTTCCGCCACCAAATACCGTTCAAGTTAATATGATCTCTCGGTCAGATGAACCGTGGATCGTCCCTTTACCTGAAAAGGTTGATTCATTTGGGGATTAGATGCCGCTTACTCCAATTGAAATAAATTATTGCGAGCTTCTAGCTGCATCAGATTCTCCCCCTTATGAAGATGCTCCTTCGAGCATGTCTATCGACGTTTATTCTCAATCCCCCTGGCTTCGAAATTCAGATTCGCCTGATCCTTTGAGAGAAGTGTTTCCATCCGATGAGGCCATCATGGAAACCATGTCTCTCGAGGACTTATCGTGGAGTGATGGGCATCATCGTTCCTCGTTTATGCCTGGCCTCGGGGCAATGTCTAACTATCTTGAGAATTTTGCGTCTCAAGTTCCTTCTATGCCACTTCAGACGCCTATCTTGACTCACGAAGTATTCACTGAAGGTAACTTGAGTAACATCACCCAGATGATGCCTATCAACATTTCTGTGAAACTGGGAATTGTCGAGAACATCCATGTCAGAGTCACTTGTTCTTCCGATGAAGTCCAAGTGTACACTACCCTATTTCACGAATTCTGTGATGTCTTTGCCTGGTCTTACGAAGAGATTCCTGGAATCGAACCCAGTATTGTGGTGCACGAGATTCCCACCTACCCCGGTGCGAAGCCTGTTCGCCAGAGCCTTCGTCCAGTGCATCCTCGGAAAGCCGCCGCCATAAAAGTTGAAGTTGAAAAACTTCTGAAAGTGGGTTTCATTTATCCAATTCCTCTGACAGAGTGGGTTTCTAACATTTTTCCTATGGATAAGAAGCATGGAATAATTCGCGTATGTGTTGAATATCACGATATTAATCGGGCCTACCCTAAGGATAACTATCCCATTTCATCGATCAGATCATTGACGATTGTGTGGGGAGTGAGATTTTTTCCCTTATGGATGGATTTTTTGGCTATAATCAAATCAAAATTCTCCCGTCCGATCAACACAAGATCGCTTTTATCTGTCCTTGGGGAACGTTCACATATAAGAAACTCCCTTTCGGCTTGAAGAACGTTGGGGCTACATTCCAGCCCGTGATGTCTTATGCCTTTCACGATATTCATCATATTGTTCAACCATACCTGGATGGCCTTCCAGCTCATTCAACTGTGAAAAAATACCATCCAGACCATCTTCGCCAGATCTTTCTTCGCTGTAGACGCTACAACATTTAGCTCAATCCGCATAAATGCGTCTTTTGCGTCGATTCCGGTAGACTTTTAGGGTTTATCGTATCCAAAGATGGAATTTTCCTTGATCTGCTTAAGGTTGAGGCTATTGTTAATATACCCTCTCCATCCTCGTTACACCAGCTCCAGGGTCTCGAAGGGAAAGAAAATTTCTTACCATGTTTTATTCCAAACTATGCCGAAGTAGCCAAGGGGTTCACACAACTTTTAAAACAGGATGTCCCTTTTTGCTGGGATGAGTTTGTTCAGCAATATTTTGATACGCTAAAGACGTTGCTTGTCAACGCTCCTCTATTATGCCCTCCAAATTATCATCGTGATTTCACTCTCTATCTGGCTACCGCCTTTATTACGATCGCCATGGTTTTGGTTCAGGATGATGATGATGGTAACGAGCATGTTATTTACTACTTGTCTCGAAACCTTCTCGACCCTGAAACGCGTTATGCACATGTTGAGAAGTTAGCACTGGCTATGGTCCAGGCCGTCCAACGTTTTCTTCATTATATCCTTTTATGGACGGTAACCATGATTTCTGATTGTAACCCCATGACCTATATTCTGTCTCGACAATTGCTGGGGGTCAAGTACTCGAAGTGGATTTTTATCCTCCAAGAGTTTGATTTGGAATTCACTACTGCCAAATTAAAGAAATCACTCATTTTCACTGATCTAATTTGTTCGCTCCCCTCCGACTCTGCTCCTTCTTATTCCTAGGATCATATTCTAGATGAAACTCTTTTATTGATTAGCACCCTCGATCCGTGGTACGGTGATATCATTGTGTACCTCCAAACTTCTACTTTTAGGTTTGAGTTGACAAAAGATGCCCAACGCCGCATTCGGCATCAGTCGCAACCTTATCGTATTATTAGAGATACCCTCTATCGTGTAGGAGTCGATTCCGTGCTCCACCGATGTCTAACCCTCGAGGAAGCTAAGAAAGTTTTAAATGACTGCCACAGTGGCGCCTGTGTTGGTCACATGTCCAGTTATGCCACCGCACAGAAGATCCTTCGTGCTGGATATTTATGGTCGTCCATTTTTAAAGACTGCATTGTCGCAGTACGCAAATGCCATGCATGCCAAATATATCAACACAAGATGCATGCACCACCTATTCCTTTACACCCTGTCATTACCGTTGGTCCTTTTTCCAAATAGGGTATCGATTTTATGGCGTGTAACCCTCGCTCGACTGGGGGGGCATGCCTATATCATCGTCGTCGTCGATTATTTTATGAAAAGGATCGAAGCAATGCCTACACTGGCTGCGGATGGTAAGATAGTAGCACAATTCATATCCAATCATGTTATTGCTCGGTTTGGTGTCCCTCAAGCCATCGTTACTGATCATGGTTCACATTTTTGGGACTATATGATGGCGGAGCTGACGTCTAAGTTGGGTCTACGTCACGACAGCTCAACGCCGTATTACCCTCAAGCTAATGACCAAGTTGAAGCCGTAAACAAAGTTATGGTTACGATTCTTCAACGAACAATTGGGATCCATAAATAAAATTAGCGTCTCATGTTTTTTTCATCTCTATGGGCTTACTGAACGTCGATTAAGAGTGCAACCGGATTCACCCCATTTCAGTTGGTGTATGGTCTGGAAGCTACTCTTCCAATTGAGTGTGAAATTCATTCACTCAAATTAGCTGTGGAATTAATGCCTAATACTTCAACTGAGGAAGAATGTCTCCTCTATTTAGAGAGATTGGGTGAAACTCGTCACTTAGCTTCTTTGGTCATCGAAGCACAAAAGAATCAAGTCAAATCTCACTTTGACCAAACAGTTTCCCCTCGTTCTTTAATTGAAGGCGACCTCGTTCTCCTGTATGACCAAGCTCATGACAAGCTGGGGGAAGGTAAATTCCAACCCATGTGGCATGGGCCCTACATTGTCAAACGTGTTACAGAATGGGGCTTATGAGCTTATTGATTATGAAGGTTATCCCTTAGCACAACCTAGAAATGGGTTGTATCTAAAAAAATATTATGCTTGAGTCATTCATGCACGATATGTGTACATAGGTGATTTTTTCATTTTTGTGCATATTTAGGTTTGATGTGATTTGTAAGTTTTTTTTCTGCTTATTGGGTCTTGCTGGTTCTACAGATGTCTATTACCCCTTATGTCGGTTTCGTGGATGATGCTTCCCGCAGTACCAGGAGCTTGTCTTCGGTAGCCTAGGTAATTTATAATCTTGCTGGTGAGTTGATTAACATATAAGGTATTTGTCTAGGACAAACAACAAACAACGTCGCTGAATATAGTGTTGTTGTGGAACTATTAACCGAGGCAGTTAACCTCAGCATATGTGCATTGCTTGTAAATCTAGATTCACATCTTGTTGTTCTTCAACTTAACGAACATTATTCGGTCTGAAACCTATGCATTTTGAGATTGTATTTACATATTCGTTTTCTTGAAATAAATTTTGATTTCATCACATATCAAAATATACCAAGACGAATGAATACATTAACTGATGCAGTGGCTAACATTGTATTAGATAGACATTTCTGCAATTTATAAAACATCATCATATGTAAATATACCCATGTAGAAAATAGATGTGTGTATATATATATATATATATATATATATATATATATATATATATATATATATATATATATATATATATATATATATATATCAAATTTTTTGCAGTGTGTGCATCATAAAAACCCAAAAAATATATATGTATGTTTCAGTTACATCTTGAGACAACAGGTCTCTCAAAAATAAGCAAAAATAAAAAGATTAGGTGCCTAATCAGCGTGGTGCTCATGATAGCACGTCACCGCCTGTACCAACTGCCTCAGCAAGAAGTGGATACGACTCAACACTGCTACAGTATGCCTCTGGTAGGCCCGAGGCACATCATCCAGGTGAGCATAGTCCAAGATCCCACGGGCGATCCCCTCCAGATTTTGTACTATCTCCTCCTCGCCACCCTCACCATGAGGATCAAAATCGCGAGGAGTTCGCCTCACTATTGGCGACATACCTGCAGGCCTCTCTGGACCAACATATGCATACATATAATATTAGCTGTTAGAACATGCATATATACCAAAAAATCATAAACTCATGAAAATAAAAAAATGAGTCTCACCTAGCTCTTCGTCCCAATCCTCTCCCTCCGGGAGCGAGAGGTCTGGATCACCAGTGAAGTCTGTACTAGAGTAAGGCCAGTCCTCCATGACAATTAGTTGTTGACAGAGCCAATCAAAAAATTCTAGCCTCCAGGACATCTGTTGGCCACCCCCTGCTCTAGGCATCAGCGCAACCCATCGGGCCATTCGTGGTTCTCTAGGTGGTGGCATCGGGACAATGACCTCCTGACACTGGAATATCGGTAGTCATTCCAAGAAGAATGATACCAAAATGGATCCATACCCAAACTGCTTCAATTTTGTCTTCTTGCACTTGGTTAGTTGCCGCTTGATAATAGTCACGGCCTCTACCCATTTGTAGAGAGTCGGGGTCAGGCAGTCTACGACAAGAAGCAGTTGTGTCTTTGTGGCCTCATACGGTGCTTGCGATCTTGCAGCCGACATGATAGTGTGCAGCACTACTTTTAGTGCCATATCTGGGATGGTTTGGATGTCAACCTTCCCGCTCCCTGTTCCTTTGCGTGCCCCTCGGCACACCATGTTGATCACCATCCCCATACTCTCCCCAGAGGGATGGGTACCGGTCAGCATAGGGACTGCACCCCTCCGCAAAAATCCTGTGATAGAATAGACATCAGAAATTTAAAGTTCAAGTTCCTAATCTCAAAGAACAAACTTTTCTCGATCCTCGTCCCAAATGCTTATCAGATATTGAAGAAATTCCAGCTGAGCTCAGAGGCACGGTGTTAGGAATAATTTCTTTAGCCCACAGTCTCTGAGGGTATTCATGCATCGTTCATTCTCCATGGCAAGTTCATCTTCCTCACTGTGTTCTCTCTCTTTCCACTCAATCACCATTTTCTCTGTTTGATACCTAGACATTGGTCATATGAACATTGTTAGTCTACTTAGGCATTGGAATTTTCAAGAAATTGACTTCATTTTCCTCAAATTTATGTGGATTTTTGGGTTGCGCGGTTGGCGTGACTATTTCACAAATAGTCACACCAATGGGTGTGCCTTCTGTGTAAAAAAGGGGCGATTGGCGCGGGTCCATGCCCGAAACCAGCGCCAACCATGATGCCCTAGTTTTGACAAATCCTCTTCCAAAAGAATCAAAATGACAAATACAGGTAATGAAATTTAGCTTAAAATATGGAAAATGATGTCAGCTCTTACATGAGACTGACGGAATCAAGATTGGTTCACTAGATCGCTCGCAATCGTCACCACAAGATCGCAAGGCAAATGGGTCACTGTTGCTCCACAAAGAGGTAAAAGTGAAAAGTAAATAATTTTTACCACTGATGGCATTTTATAACTTTTCAGAATCATAAATTAGGTTTTAAAACATATTTGTCGATTATTTTATCATATTATTTTCGAGAAATAGGTTTTACACACGTCTTTTGTGCAACGACAAGCTTTCACATGGTTATGACGAAGAAATGAGTTGTCTTTTATACTTTTTTGGACTCAGTAAAAACATGAAAAGGTCACCACTGGAGTCACCTTTTAGCTTTTTTCTAACTCTCTAAAACTGAAAAGATTGTCGAGATGCTTGTCATTTTGAACTCGTTAAATGGCTGCGAAACAATATCTACCCAGTATACGTTTACCCCTTTTTCGGGCTGGGATAGATTATTTACGAAAAAAGAATACCTTAGCCTATCACGATTAAGAGGTTCTCTCGGATGTTGTTTTCTACCTTTTCGGATCTGAGGGACTATTTACGAAAAGGGCCTTGCTAGAGTTTTCTTTTCCTCTTTCTTTTCAAACTCTCTAAACATGAAAAGATGTTGAGTTCTCCCTTTGTCAGACTCGTTAAAAACTGATGACATCAGACTCCGTCGATATGATGTCACTTGCGTTCCTCCTTCCTAGGGCTCTTAAAACATACTAGGTTGGACTTGTCCGAAGGAAAAAATCATATCACAAGAATATGCTATCCCCTTCAAGCTTGTTTACAAAAATAATTGGGGTAATTTCCAGAAATGGTGGGGAGAAAGGGAACCAGAATTTAGCCGGCAGTATGTCACTCTTGAACATGGAACTTGTCTGCATTCGTGTCGGGTTAGGGACATCTCATTTCGTCATTTTTTTTCCTCCATGAGTTTGGGTAATCTCTTTTGACCGCTCATCTGCTCTTTGCCACATCACCATGACCTCAGATCCCTTGATGTCAAATACTGCCAAATCCAGTGTCGTGCAGCTGATATGGTCAAGAGAAGTTTTTCCTCTACAATTTTCAACCTCCCTCTGATTCTCTGTTATTCTTGATTCATAAATCATCATATTCCTCTGTCTCGTGTCGATGATGTGGAAAACATCATGGCCCTCCTTTGACCATATCACTTCCTGTCGACTTCAGCTCATTTTCCAGGAATTTGACCTAGAGACTCCCTTCAGGTGCCCTGGAGCCTACATGCCTTAATGGAAGGTTCTTTGCATCCGTTGCAAGGTTTACATCATTAGCCTTTTATCAGATGATTCTGCGGGTGTTCAATGCCAGATCACTGTTCACATTCCGTGGATTGTACCTTCTGTACCTTGAGAGCCATTGTCAGTATTGGCGGTTTATCTTGCGTCTGTTAACAACTCTCATTGTTGGCTGGTAATCAGACGATGTTCCTGCATGTTTGACTTCAACTCATTTATTCGCATGCTCTAACTTGCATTTTGTTCGAGTCGAGATGGAGCGCAAGACCCTGGGTTTTGTCTGATGAAATCTAGGTTGCAGGTTTTTTTGTGGATTACTATGACTTATTACATGACTCTTCTGATTAGATGGCTGTGACCATACTTGAGTCTATTTGTTGATCCTTATTACTAGATGGATGCTTCCATACCTTGGATCTCACTTCTTTTGTACTCTATTATGGATGGCTACGCCCATACCACATATCATGTATCAGAGGTATCAGTTGTATTTGTACTTGCAGGTATTTCGACAACAGTGTTTGGGTCAAACACGTTCTCATAAAGAATTTCACCCCTCCCTCTCTCTCGGACCTCATGCTTTAGGGGGCATCTGTTACACATAATTTTGTCACCGTCCCTGCAATCCCTCGTCCCACATATTGGAGGATCATTCCCGTGACTTGTGAACAGTGTCATACTCTACAAACACATTTTTTTCATCCTTCTGCATAAGGACATCATTTCTCCTGTTGAACATTTCCTCAAAAAGCACACAAAACCTATGTTTTGGCCTTGGCGCGGATAGCCAGTTCATCCCTTGCGCCGATGTGGAAGATTTTCACTAGAGCCCGCGCCACCTAGTGCTCTATCTCAGTGCAGCCCCCGTGCCAAGCTGTTTTAGGAATGTTTTTTAAAAATTAGAGGCAGAATTTTCCTTCTAACTACCTCAGGGATGAGTCACTAGAAGTGGTTAAGTTGATGAGCCATGGATCTCTCTCTTTAGGTAGTGGTTTTTACCTCCCATGGAACACTCCTTAAAGATAGGCCTCCCTTCCATGATTATAGGGATCCTAACCTCTCCTTCTCCCTTTATGAAAGCTAGCTGAACAAATAGCCAAGGAGCTGAACTTGGAGAAGAATACTATAGCTGAGTAATTTCTATTGAGAAGGTAGAACCAAGGATAATTCCTTAGAGAGAGTCACGTCCGAATTTCTGACGAGCCTTTGTGAGACGCGCTCCACTTGAATCATGCTAGAGGAGATCACAACGTCGAAGCTTGGTTGTACTCTTCCTTCCATTTATTAATATACTCGACTATGGTGTTGTTTCCATCGTTGTATTGTGTTGTTTATGTAATGCAATTTATTTTGTCCTCTTCTACTGATTGATAGTTGCGAATGTGAACTAGTATGTTGTATATTGTCATTTTTTCTTGTGTGTGTAGGTGTCCGAGCGTGAAAGTAGGTGGATCATGATTTTTCAAACCAAGAGCGAGGAGCGAGCCACTCTTTTCGAAAAAAACAACAACATAGTATCTCCGGTAAGTCATCTATCGAATCTCCGTCCATTCGTTAACTAGGAATCAATGTTATAGTTTGTCTTGTTTGTGGCTAGATCCACTATAGGGCTAGTGGGATCGCCTCTGTTTGCAGAGGGGATTTACCTCACCAACATTAGCCAAGAAAATTTCACTTTGGCTATCACAGTCTATCCTTATAGCTTGCTGCACCAACCCCATACTTGAACACAATCTCTGCAATGAAACTGATTCTTTGCTTGCATGAGTGGCTGCTATGTATTCTGCCTCTGTAGTTGAAAGAGCCACTACATATTATATTTTAATCATCCAATTGACTGCACCTCCAAATAGGCTAAACACATACCCACTTGTAGATCTTCTTTGGTCCAGATCTCTAGCCCAGTCTGCATCAATAAAAGCACGAATGTCCAACACTCTTTCCAATCCTGGTCTACCCTGGTAGCACAAGCCATAATCACTAGTGACGTGAAAATATCTGAAAACTCGCTTCACTGTTGTCCAATTCTCCTTCCCTGGGTTTGAAATAAACCTGCTCAATACTCCCACTACATGTGCAATGTCTAGTCTATTACAGATCATTACAGACATCAGGATACCCACTGCACTTGCATATGGAACACGAGACATATCCTCCTCTTCTTCTTGTGTCTTGGGACACTATTCAACAAACAAATTTGTACCTACAGGAATCAGAACATTCACCGATTTACTATCCTGCATATTGAACCTCTGCAATATAGTCTCAACATACTTCCTCTGGTTTAACCAGAGCTTCCTCTTTGCCCGATCTCTCTTAATTTCCATGCCCAAAATATAGTTTGCAGCACCAAGATCCTTCATGTCGAATTTGGAGAACTGTTGGGTCTTCAAATATTGGATAATTTCTTTGTCATTTCCAATCAAAAACATATCATCCACATAAAAGACCAAATAAATAACATGGTCCCCAATTAATTTAAAATAAACACAATGATTGTAATATTCCAAAATTTGCATGCAGCAAATTGGAATATTAATTTTTGTTGATTTCACTTAGGAGGAGAATAAATGGGTGAGGAGGCCCATGCATAATAAAAATATAAATAAAATCCCTCAGAGTATGAAAGGGATCATTATTGGAGCTAGATTTCACACCCTCATGTGTGAACAGGATCATTTGCAGGTGGACAAGGTCAAGATTGACCAAGTCAACAACGCTGGGATAGGAGGTGGAGAACACTTAGAGAAACAACGCAGTATGAATGGGAAGAGGTTTATTTGGTGAAGGAAACCCTAATGAGTGGGACCCATGGTGAGAGGGATCTCACTTTTTTAAAATGAGGGCAAGGCAGCCATTTTTTCTCATGTTGAAGATTATTGATGTCTTTGTCTGTTTAGACTTTGTGCATCCTCTTGCTGTTTAGCAGAGTTGAAATGTTGCTTAGCACAAGGATTTATTTTTTAGGAATCCTTCTCCTTTATTGAGAGGCTTCTTGAAGGATTTTTAATGATTTTCCTCACATCCAGGCTTGAGGCCAATAATCCTCCTCCAATATAGCATTATTTCTATAGCAGAATAATGTTGTGTTGCAGGGTGTTGCAGTGAGGGTTCACAACACCTCTTCCACTACTTGTTTTTTAGAGGAGGAGTCTCTATTTCCTTTGAGAGATAATTTTGGAAGCCCTTGGACCTTATTTCATATCTTTGCAGCGAGCCAACTCATTCCTTTTCCCCTACATCGCAGTTTGCTTCAGTAACTGTGTTATTTCTAGTGAGCATTTGCAGTGGGGCTTTTGCAGATTGTTTGGAGGGTGAGATCTTCAGTGATAGGATCAGCCTTTCAGTTGAGAGATCCATTAGAGGAGGTATTTACATCAGATGCAGCATCTTCAACCTTCTCCACTCATTTCCAGTTCTTGAGTTGCTGCTACTACCCAACAACTTCGGCATTTTGGCCATTTTGTATATTTCAGCCAATCCTCCTAAGGATTGTTGTATTATTATTTTTCAGGGGTTTATAGCTTGCTCCCCCATTTATTTGAGCCATACATTGTCATATTATTGTATTTATATCATCTCTACAGTAGCATCTCTTATAAACTGCGCAGTCATAGCCTGGGTTTATACATACATAGCAGTATTCTCCAAATTCTTGTACTTGTGTTGTAGAGGCTTGCATTGCCTTACTTGAGAGATTGTTTCCTCAAGGATTTGTACTCTTTTTACTTCTATAACATCTCTGTTGGCTATTTTTCATATTCATCTATTCAGGCTCATCAAAATAACATTGTTTCTCCATTGGATGTTCTTACATTTGCTGCAGTCCCATCATTGGGCACTTTCTCAAGACAACTAGGTGTGGGAGTCCTGTTTAACCCACCTAGAGGGATTTATTTTGAGCCACCTCTTGGATTTTAGTATTATATGCATTGATATAAGGGATCCATGTCTTGGTTTCAAATCCTATAGCAGCGATTCCTGGAAAATGCGTTTTCCAGTCATGCCTTGCTAGCAGATCCCATTTTGGGATATTACAGTTGTATCAAAGCATATTTCTTGGCTCAACATGTGAGTCTCAGCCCAAGAAGAAAAAAGAATATTATAATGATGAAGAAGATGAGATTTCTCTCATTAGTTTTTAGATCCAAAAAGGACCTCCCCCAGGAGGTTAAGCAGATGAAGAGTTGCAGTGAAACTCCTAGAGGGTTTCAAGAACAGGAAGGACCATGCACTTCCTATTCTCATCAAGAAGAAGACAATGAGCATGAAGGATACTTGGATCATTATATTCTAAGTAATTACTTTGTTGAGCTCAAATCTCAACCTAGAGCCTTCATGGAGACTCTAACTTTTCCACAATTCATCCAGTGGAAGGAAGAGAAGAGACCATGCACCAAAAGAGAGATCAAAGGGAATAGATTCCTATTGTCTACATTTTATGGGTCAAATAAAGTAAGATCTTGGGAAAGAAATCTTGAGGCATTCTTCCCACTACATCCAGTGGTAGAGAGGGAGGCAGTAGAAGTTGCAGCGCTGCACCTGGAGGGTGAAGCCAATGCTTGGTGGTTCAGTCACTTAAGCCATACAAGAGTGACTTCTTTTTCTGAGTTCACTCAAAGGTTGGTTAGAGCCTTTGACATCAAAATATCAGAAGAGATAAAGCCCACACCATCATGGGAGGAGACTTCTACCAGCACTATCACAGCCTTGGGAGAGCAATCTTCTACATCTACAAATGGGCCAGCCATTTCATTGGAGGGAAGTACTATTGCAGCCATACAAGGAGATCCCAAGTTCCATCAAGGTATGGATGAAGTTCCACTTTCTATTTCATAAAATTCTTTTGGGGATTGTGGAAACTCACATTTAAATGACCAAGAATCAAAACACATTGCTAACCTAGAGCAACAAGATTGCACTGCGCTGTGCAACATGAAAACATTCAAGGAGGAAATAAATCATCATCCTCATAAGCCATCGATAGATTGCATATCACACTTGAGGTTGGGGTTTGAAGACTTTAAGGGAAGGATGGAAGATAGTAGACATCTTGAAGTGAGAAACCCTTTCTCCTTTCTAGATGACCCTTTCTCAATGAGCACCTCTCAGCTCAAAGAGAAACTTCTACTTTCAAAAGATCCAATACCTCATTGGTTTTGGAGGACTATTGAAGAAAAGGAGATCTCATGGAGAGATTTCATTAGAGGTGCACTTCAACACATCGTGGAGTGCAAGGATTTTCTTCCTTTCTCACACTTGAATCTTCATGGATTCAAGGAGGAGTAGATAGAAGATGGAGGACATCTTAGGATGGATAACATCTCTCATGCTTATGTTGGACATTCCTTGAGCCATACACATCATGATGGGAGGTTTTTTCCTACCACCTGTTTGGGTCCTTATGGGATGAAATTGATCCTTGAGAAGATTGCATTTCAAAATCCCATGAAGTGCAAAGACAGGAATCAGATTTGGGAGGTTGGTAGCTCTCATGGGAGGGGTGCCAAGATGAAGGATGCACTAGTACATTTGGGGGAAATTCCGACACTTGGTTCCGACACTTTTGACCAAATGTCAGAAATTTCCCCAAATTTTTTCAATCCCGCCCGAAATCGTCACTATACCGACGTTTAGAGAAAAGTGTTGCAATACCGACACTTAGAAAAATTGTCACAATTGCGAAGTTTGGAGGAAGACGTCGCAATTGCGACACTATGCCCCAAAGCATCGCTATTGTGATGGATGCCTCCAAACGTCGCAATTGTGACACAATGTCTAAGTGTCGCAATTGCGACGTTTGGAGGCATTCGTCGCAATAGCGACGCTTTGGCCGTTGTCAGTATAACGACAATTATATGCAATAAACGACACTTATATGCCTTTGCAAAATCCGTGTCACTTATGGTTTATTTTTTATTTTCTTTTTCTTGAACTAAGTCTTATTTCCATGTGGATTGTGTAATTTCACTTTTATTGCATATTATGGAATGTGTTTGTTTATAAGATTATATGATACATGTGAGATAAAGGTTTATTATTTATCATATATAAATAACTTCTATCAATATTGTACATTTACACATTTATGAGGTGATGTTATAAGTAAATTCATAAATATCTCTTTTTAGTCCTCATTTTACTCCATGAATATGTTTGGAAATGAAATTTCAATAGATTAATTTTCTCCTAACCTATGTATCATCAATATTGTACATTTACATTCTTAATTATGAGGTGATGTTATAGGTAAATCCATGAATATCTCCTTTTAATCTTAATTTTACTCCATTAATATTTTTGGAAATGAAATTTCAATAGAATAATTTTCTTGCTATTATATGTTTTACGAAGATATGGTAAGGAATTCTCTCTTGTTCTTCTTAGAAATAATTATATATAATTTTATTTTTTTCAAAATAGATTAAAAAAATTATATGAGAAAAATTATTAATTCATCAATATGTGTGTGTGTGTGTTGTGATGAATAATTTCATAGTTCAAATTAATGGTTCATTATATAATCATGTGACCATCACCAATGATATATCTTAAAAAGAAACTGAAAAGCCATTTGTACAAAATCGATGTATACTCTAGAGAGTGGTTCTCATATCACTATGTAAATTGTTGTATGCTACTTCAACAAAATTATAAGATAAATTGTAATACACATCATATATGCACCATAACAATTTCCATACAACTAATTTGTTTTAGGATACATGTGGCATTCTAGGGGTAAATTCCATATGATGTGTATATCAATATATTAGGTGTTGGTAAGTTGTGAGTATCTAAGAAATGATAAGGAATATCCATACATCATGATCTTGTAATGTGATTATAAATTGTGTCTATACTTTCCATAAAATGTATAAATGATTTGTTTGAAAAAAATCAACACAATCAACCCTAAACAATGCTCATGATGTGGAATGTCATTGGCGAAACCAAAATGATGGTCACATGTCCCATTTCTATGGTAATGGTGATCATATATATGTTTTAGAGACACTTGATGAGTAATTAAATAAATCTCAGAGTGTGACTCATTGTGCCATATTTTTTTAAAGCATGATTTGTTTTCGTAGTTTTTACTAATTTGTTAACATATTTTATTCATTTGGAAAGCTAATTAATGATGCTTTAAGTAATTAGGACCTAATGAGAGATCATCTTCACATCTTCACTAAAATATATTTGGTAATTGTAGTCACTATATATATGAACCGCACATGCATGCTACTTAAGAAAAATTGAAATATAAACTATAATACACATCTTATATCTGCCATAACAATTGTCATACAACTTATTTACTTCTAGATACATATGAAATACTTCGGGTAAATGCCATATTATGTGTATACCAATATAGTAGGTGTTGGTAAGTTATGAGGATCTAAGAAATGATAGGGTATCCACACATTAGTGCCCTGGTGAATTTTTTGCATAATTTTCTATTTGTTGTAATTTTGTTGTCTGGATTTGTTATAGATTTCAAATAATACAATTATCTACCAATTGTTCTTTATAAAGAAGAAGTACAATAAGTAGTCACCTAAAATTAAGCCATGTGAAAATATTGGTAACATGAGTAACCTGGTAAGTTGTAAATGAAAAGTGAATAACCTCCACTCACCAACAGGTGGCAGACAGGGTTGGAATTTGGATTTCTCTTTACCCGTCACACAATTTTTTTTGACGTTTTGGTCATTATTTTTCTAGTCAATAAACGTTACGTTTAAAATTTTTCACTTCATTAATGACGTTCTCGTAATAAATTAACCCTTCACCAATAAAAGTTTGATTAAAAATATTGAACGCTCTTCCATTTTCTTTAGATTTTGGAATGTGATATATCTGTGTCATGGAATTTTAATACCTAAAGTTTCAAGAGAAATAATTGATTCTTGTCAAACTAATATTTCCTCAATATATGCTATGATCTACTAAAAATTACCTCAAAAAGAAAGTAACCTTCCAATATAAAGAAAAAAACATGAACGAGCTTTCCCTAAATTGCAATAAATTTATGTTTATTATTAATATTGCATAATATGTCTTATAAAAATTGCATAATCAGACTAAGAACAGATCCTCAGTGCATTTTTTATTGTTGTTGTGATTAAAATAATGAGCCAAAGAAGGCTAAGGCATGCAGAGAAATCAATCTATGTATTATTTATCACAAAATCATGTTGAGTAGTGGAGACTAAGCGCTAGGTTTTTTTTTGTCCTCAATCTCTCTATTAATTATGTCTATGTAGTTATAAGAATAACAAGCCAAAGAAATCTCAGGCTTCCAGAGAAATTAGTCTGTGTGTGTAGAAATTAATGATTACTATTGACTAAATGTTATACCATTTGAAATTGCTGAGCGAAATTAATTAGGCCATGATGTACCATTTGTCAGTATGTATTTTCTCATGTATGAAAGTTGATGTACCATTGAAAGTTTAATAATTCTATTGAAATTTTAATAACTATAATAACTATATATATATATATATATATATATATATATATATTTTTTTTTAAATTTAATGATTAATAATAATTAAATTAAAATTCTTAAAAGACAAAATAAAAGCCTAATAATCACGAAATATTATGATAATTTAAAAATATAGAACTCAGGATGAACATAGTTACAAAGATACCAAGAAAAGAAGAATGCATGTGCATGATAACCTCTTTCTTGACAACCTATGAATGCCATTCTCAATGAAGACTCAAGACTCAACTGGATTGGATTGTGTATCAAAATAGTAGGAATGAATCAAAGTTTAATGAATGAATAACTTGATCAAGAAAATTTATAGGGAAAGGTAACTTGACTATCAATATAATAAACCTCAATTCCATGATTAGAAAAACACCCCCACCTTCTCAGTGGTCCCATCATGGTCCACCTATTGAAAAACAACCAACAAATATTATTTTTTATATATATTTGCATGGCCATTAGACAATGATTTACTATGGTTTTCCTACTAAATTCCAATGGATGATTATTCAAAAATATTGAGAATTAGTTTAGTCTCAAGGCATAGCCAAGAGTCTTACTGGAAAATTATAGATTACCTCTCCATTGGATGATTGTACATTTTTCATCTACTTTTTCACGTGAGTTTCAGTTGATGCTAGATCTTTGCCTTCTATTTCTTTAGCGAAGCTAAGATTTAACTTTGATCTTACATTAATAACTATACTTGCATGAATATCCATGCTTTTATACTTCCCCACTGTGGTCAATGTTGATGTATGGCCTTGGCCCATTGATCTTACAATTAACTCACTATTCATATTCAATTTTCTCCAGTTCAACCCAATAAAATAAGGAAAAAAAAAATGAAGTCTTGATTTTTCTTTCCAGTGCTCCTACATAATACAAATACTCTTAAAAACCAATTAATATATAAATTGTCATCATTCATGCTAAAATCAGTTTCAATTTTTTTAATGAATCTGCTTACAATTAATAGATTACATTGCTCACAAAATAAGAGATAATTTAGAACTATGATTTCACAATAATAAATTACCCTAGCAGTTCAAACTTCGAACATACCTTATGAAATTAAAATATGGTAGGTTAATGAGCCAATCTAGTTTCCTCGGAGCCAATCTTGAGCTCGACCTAAGTCTGAATGCCTTGAGAGTGCGAGTGTAACGAACTAGATGCCTAAAGCTTTTATTCTGTGCTTGTGTAATTCATTGTTTGACCATCAAGCCAAGCCACCAGCTATATTAACACTACTTCATGTTGGGGTAGATTGGAATTCTATTTTTTTAGTGCTATAGCCATACTTTTTCACTGCTTCACTAATCACAACCTTGGAAGTTTGCAGGGCAACGGGCTTTATTCTTTCTTTGGTGTTTTATGTAAAAGAAAGGATTTGTGAAATTTTTGTAATAGGAAGGGGAAAACTAAATTGATTCTAATTTTAAAATATCAATAATGGTAAGTGGTAATTCCTTTATTAAATTTTTAATTTTGAGTGAGCCAAAAAAGTAACTTTCCTTACTTTTTGAGTACAACCTTGCAATTGCGAAGAGGACTAGTGTTGCAAAATTATTGGTAAGTGGAAATTAAAGGGCATAAGAACGTTTTTGAAAAAATTTCAAACGTCAAAATTAAGTCTTCTATCCTTCCTAGCACGTCACAGAAAATGGGAATCCACAAATTCTAGTCGTCAAATACGTGCAAAATGCCTTATGACGAGCAAAATGGAGGACTGGTCCTATGCTGCTACATGAGTTAGGGTTTCATGTGGCAGCAGGGAACCTTGCATAGTTTTTCAAGCATAGGAAAAGAGAATATTGTCAGTTAATCATCACATGAAACTTCATCACCATTTGAAAATTGTGTCCTAATTTGAAACAATAAGACTACCCAACTATTTCATTATTTAATTTAGATTGTGTAATACAAAAAAATATCCTAGATAACTTAAATAATGTAAGCACTTTTGCAAAAATTTAGTGGGGAGAACCTTAAATTACATTTATTTTGAAGATCCACTTGCATTTTAAGCCATTTTAATTAGTCTTTCATGGCTATTCTAGTAAAAATTTGAACCTCTTGTAGAAATTTGTTTGTCACTTGTATTAGAAATGCAAAAATCAAATGTATATAAAAATGATTTGAAATGAAAAAATCAAATGCGCGATACATAAAAATGATTTTATTAAAAACTGTATTAATGTCTGATATCACGCGCGCATTCGCCCTTAGCTCTTGCAGATCAGCATTCGCCCTCATCTCTTGCAGAACAGCATTCGCCCTCAGCTCTTGCAGAACAACATTCGTCCTCAGCTCTTGCAGAACAGCATTCGCCCTCAGCATTCACCCTCAGCTCTTGAAGAACAAAATTTGCCCTCAGCTCTTGCATAACAGCATTCACCCTTAGCATTCGCCCTCAGCTCTTGCAGAACAACATTCGCCCTCAGCTCTTGCAAAACAACATTTGGCCTCAGCATTCGCCCTCAGCTCTTGCAGAACAACATTCGCCCTCACCTCTTGCAGAATAGCATTCGCCCTCAGCATTTGCCCTCAGCTCTTGTAGAACAGCATTCACCCTCATCTCTTGCAAAATGGTAAGTTCTTATTGCAGGCCCTTCCTCCTATAGTAGGGTTGACTCTATTTGGGTTTTTTTGGTCAATTCCATTGGATTGTGTTAGGCTATAGGGTTCTCTCTAGATGTCTTCCAAATTTCTTTCGGATGAGTTTCAAAGAGGATGTGTAAGATGTGTTTGTGCTTGCATGAATTTGACTCCACCAGTTTCATGAAGTTTAAGCTATGGATTTTAGTTCGGCAAACTCATCCATCTCAACACCCAGTAACGAATTTCCCTTGGTCTGATCTATATTGAAGGTGAAGTGCAAAGTGGTAGAGAATGGGAGATCGAAAGTCATCAACTTTATCACAAGGGTAGTACTCCAGATCGAAAGTGATGAGCTTTAGTTCTCCAGATTTGGGGATTTTCTGATATTTGGGGATTTTCTGATGACATACCTAAGGTCACATCCATACAACCATATCAAGGTCAATGTTGAGATCATTCTCATATAGATATAGGTCACTGATATATAGGGTTAATATCATCATCACTATCCATGGAAAACGAATGGTTACAAAATCTGTGATTGTGGTTGGCTCATTTATAATTATTACCCATTTACAGTAGAGCACAGAAACACTAAATATGGCTCGAGAAGAGCCTTTACAACAGGCAATGGAATTACAGCTGCTTCATCAATAACCAATAGCTCCACATGAGAAAAATTTTCATAATCTTGGGGCTGGATATACTGCAGAGCAAACAATTGTAGTTATCATTCATGCTCCACTATATTAATATACTTTTTACATTGAACTGAAGAAAGGGAAACAAGCAAATGCTAGCCATCATACAACGCTTTGACATAAGAGTTTTGAGTGACATACTTGAAAAAAGAACTCATCCACTAATATTTATAATCATTTGAGTTATTCAAGTTAAACACAATGTCAAGAATCAAGATTCAATACCCTCTATTATCTTCATCACCCAATACAAGATTTAAATTTTCCCAAAGAAACGCTTATTAATTTGGCAGCCATTATTTCTCCCTGCTTTAAAAACCCTACATTTAAATGAAAACAAGAATTGCATTTCAACTACAAAAATCTATTAGTGTTCAAATGTACATGTGTGCATCACTTGTGTAGGGTATTCCTTTTCCACTTTCACATTATCCAAGAATGTGTGCAGTATAGTTCATATTTTTTGTGATTTAGATTATCTTGAAATAGGAAAGGTAAATTATTTCCCATGGAAAAATAAGGTTTTCCCTTTTTACTACTGGAAATGGTACAACAAAGTTCCATTTCTACGAGAAAATCCTATGAAACAAGAACCAAATAAAGGCCATGTCCTCAATGGACATCATTTGGCTTTGAAAATGGCCATTGCACCGTGTTGTTTCTTATATTACATCACGATAGTTTCTTAGGTCATTTCTTGTTTCTTGAGATGAAAAACAACCAAAGAAATCGTGAAGATCCTTTCAAGAAATAAATGACCATTTCTCAATCATATCTCAACTATTTTTTATTTGATTCAGTGGTTGCTTACTTTGAGAGAAATTTGACACTTTTATAAGGAATATAACATAAAAGCACAAAATGGGAAGGAATTGATGAGGTAGATGACCTTTAGTTGTTGTCAATTAAGAATTGATAATACACAATGCATGTTCTGTACTACAAACTAGATTCCTTCCTAGAGTTAGGACACAGAGTATTGAATCAAAGTTGTAGTTTCTAACTTCTTGTATTGGTTCATCAATCTTGAAATTCAGACATTGCATGTCTTCATTGCTTCATGTTTGAATAATTTTCATTATACCGTACAATAGGAAATTAGGAATTATGATTATTATTACTTTATGGATCTGTTAAGTTACTTTTAAGTTTGCATGGTTTAGTGTGAAATTATACTTGTGTGCCCCTAGGCCCAGGTGAAGGAATGCCAAGGAATGAGAACCCTAGTTTTTAAATGGTATTGTTTCTTATACCCAAAAACCCCTCAACATCACTTCTTATTAGTTCTTAAAAATAGTGTTGTAAACAATTTGAGAATTGATATAGCAAAATCTCACACTTCTCAAGATAAATTCCTAAAGCTAAAGTGTGATACCATGTGTAATTCAATAGCCCCATTGTCACCTCACCAACCTCTTTTCACTTTAGGCTAGCTCTCCTCCAAATCAAGGGGGGTTATCCCTAGTAGATGTTAGGGATCTAATGGCCCAACCAAACCAAGTCAAGAGCCCCCTAACTCTCTATGTTTACTATTATCAATCAAAATATTGAACAATAGGGTCAGACATGCATCCTGAAGATAAAATTGCCAGGGTATTTTTGGGTAATTTCAAAGGGAAAGTCCCCAAACACATATAATCAAGGAATTATAACGTGATTTAAAACATTAAATATCAACAAAATCATTTAAAGGATATTTAAAGGAAAAAGGTGATGGAAGATAGAAAGTGCCTTACTTAAATGCTCTAAGGATTTTTCAATAGTTGCTCCAAAAGCTTCACTTCAAGGCCCTTTAAGATCGTCGGAAACAATGCTATACCATCAGCTTCAACAATGTTGCTCCAAAAATGTCCTCAAGGTCTTCACAACAAGTTTACTAGAATTTTCTCCAACAATATATTCAATAAGGTCTTCATTGTCAACTCATCTCTTGTTTGGGCGCCTTAATGTGCAATGACATGTTTCTAGGACTGAATTCAATGCAAGGCATATTTGAAACTCTAACTCTGTCTTCCGGTGTCTTATTAGAAATTATTTCATTTTTAATTTTGTGTTTTCAAGTTAGATATTGTTTTAAAGTTTTTATATTTATAATTTTATTGCAATGTGGAAAACTGATCAGGGCAGTACAGGAACAACCCCGAGACGGGATGATCGCGGAAAGAGGCCAGTGGAAGAACATGTAAAGTTCCATCATTGCTCTATCTTCAGGTATTTCAGTTATTTACATAATTGAAATAATATTAATTTTGTTCAAATATGCAGACACCTAGCCATGGTACGCCTGATGATTCCCTCTATGAGGAAGAGCTTTCTTCATCCCTATCTCCAGTGCTCTTGTTGCGAAAAAAGGCACGAAATGTAAGGTCATAATTTGATACTTTGATAGGCGCACCTCAAACACCTGAAACAGAAGAGAGGATAAAGCAACTTATGACCCAGCTAGAAACATATCAGGTAATAATAAAAATTCGAAAGGATATTTTTTTTGTTCTGCATGAGATGAATTGTGATAGTTTGATTTTTAATTTTTACATTGACTAAAGTAACAAAAATTTCTTTTGTATGTAGCATTTTCTGACACTTGCTGAACCCGGTGTTGGTGGTAGTAGGACACAAGGGAAAGAGATTTCCCAGCAACCCTCTCGTACACCTTCTACTCCTTTAGGTGCCAGCCAAGAAACACATCCTGCCCAAGCAGAAACCCAGCCAACCGCTGAACGTGTTGGCAGTGATGAGGCTGATATGGCCAACTACAATATTGCGTTTCCTGGAGCTAAATGTGTCAGCTCCATAGGGACCATTAATGGCACGTTGTTGGTGAATGATGAAGGTCTCCCTATAAAGCACGTACAACTCCCAGTTAAATTTTAATATTTTAACTATTTCATGTACTCTATCTAAAACATATTTATCATGATTTTTATTTTTAAATTAATGATAATATATTTTTTTTTTGTGTAGGAAACAATGAGTTCTACAAGTTTTTGGAGATCCATGCATTGGTAATTTTTGGCCCAACCATACGCACAAGGTGGAATTCCTAGAATTCCAACCTAAAAAAAGAACTTCTAGATTATCTAGAAGCCCTTTTTGGGGTCGGCACATTTGACAGAACATCGATGGCTCGGGTAGCTGGAAAATATTTGAAATATACCAGGGACACCTATAGGACGCAATTTCAATTTAACCCTAGATACGAGCATCCTCTCACAGTTCCAGAGAGTGAGTGGAGAGCACTCATCCATGAAGGAAAAGAGAAAAGGGCAAAGAAAGAAGGAAAAATGCCAAATGGACCCGCAAGGTAAATTACAACTTTAATTCAATTGCTTTAATTTTCTCTATGTCTAAAATAAAAGTGTGCTACGTCATATCTGACTTCAATATTTTGATGATAGGTTGCCTAAAACCTCGAAGGCAACCAAAGCTAGGATTGAAAAAAGGGCCATCCCAAGCTAGGCCAGGGCGGCTACTTGAAATTAGCCGCAAGAATTGTAATTAAGTAGCTAAACATCTTATAATTAATTGTATCGCCTTCCAACGTTTTTGTAATCCTATCAAATATTATTAAAAATACACAATCATATGTAATGTAGGGTGATGAATTCGGAACAGAAAATACAGAGGAAGATAAAAATATCACTTTCCATTTCGGCTATCAAGCCGTAGTTGAACATCACAGAAGCTTGGGGCAGGTCCCAAGATCCAGAATGCCTAATAAGGTAAAACATTAACCTTTCAATATGTTTGTTTTTGTCCACAAATTTAATGTCTAACAAATTTGTTTAAATCAGGGGAGCAGCAGTACCGACAAGGAAAATAACCCAGTTTTAGAGCCAG
Source organism: Pinus albicaulis (assembly GCA_034641835.2). Taxonomy (NCBI): domain Eukaryota; kingdom Viridiplantae; phylum Streptophyta; class Pinopsida; order Pinales; family Pinaceae; genus Pinus; species Pinus albicaulis. The sequence goes on along the minus strand of CM076570.1, from coordinate 602,532,498 downwards.
ATGTAGATGTTCCTCACATGCAACCTAATCATTGTAGTGGGGACCAGGCCGACAATGCTACTATCAGTGAGGGCCGTGACGGTAATTAATTTCCACTTATATTTTTTTCTAATTATACCTTGATGGTTGTCCTTATAATGTTTTTTGTTTAAATGACAGAGAATGTTTCCCTTGAGGATCTTACCACCAGAGAGGAAGACAAGGCAACAGTCCCAACGGCGACAACTGGTGCACCAGGTAAATAATCTCATTGCAATTTTTTTTATTAATATTACCGAACTAGTTCAATGATATTCAAAATCTGACAATTAAAATTTAATATTATCTGTTTTTGTAGGCGATGCCCCGTCACTGGATGAGACCATACATTGTGACTACGCAACTAGGTCAGCAATGCGGGTCGAAAGGCACGAAACATGAGCAGAGCACGATGATATTGATGATGTAATTAGGAGCTTTAGAAATAGGAAGAAGAAAAAGAAAATTTGATAATGTAAAATATTGTATTATTATAAGACAAACGTTACCATACTTGGAACGTTTTTTGCGCTATATAAAAAACTCATTTATCATACTATTTTTATGTCAAGCATTAATTGCAATGTTTCCTTGCGTACTTTTTGTTGAATTGTTTTTTTATTAGTTATTGAATATTTTTTTTTATGATCATGAAAGTAAAAAATGAAATATAGATTGTGTATTAGAATTGGAGAGGATGTGAGGGGGGAAGGCTATAAGAGCTTCCACCTTCACGTGGTTGGCTCTGTTTAGTAGAGAATAATTTATTGGAGCGATTTAATCTTGGAGCAAACCTCCCTTGATGAAACGTAGCAACAAAAAAGTCACTGTTGACTTAGTTGCTACTCTTTCAGATCATGGGAGGCTTGTTCCAAGTTCATGCGACTCCAATAAATTGCTCTTGGAATGAAGAGGAGCTTATTCAGGTATTTTTTGACATTTTCAACAGATGTTCTAACATTATCATAAGAATGCTTCTTAGAGTAAAAAATACTACATCAAATACTTGTATTTATTGTATAGATAATGATGGATTTTGATTGACTTGGCAGTGCAGGTACAAATCCTCTTGCATCATGAGCAATACAACTTGTCAACCAGGGTCATGTCCAAGATATTTTTGCATTAGGGGAATTTTGAGGTCTAAAATGGGCCTCCTAAGAAAAATGTACAACAAAAATAAACTTTATAACAACCAATAGGATTCAAGATGATGATGTCAACCATGGGGATGATTCACCATTTTTTAAATAAAAGGGTAAAAATATTAAAAAATAATAAAATAATAAAACTACTTTTTCAACTCGTATTTTCAACTTATCTCCCAAAATTTTTACTCAAATTTCGAGTAGGAGTACTTCCTGGATGTGAAATTTAATTCCTCATCCAAGGAGTACCCATGTTGCATACTTTCGATGAACTCTACTACACGAAAAATGAGAAATACATAAAAACGTGATTGTAATCACGTTTTTTTATGTATTTCTCATTTTTCGTGTAGTAGGACCCATCGAAAGTATGCAACATGGGTACTCCTTGGATGGGGAATTAAATTTCGCATCCAACGAGTACTACCACTCGAAATTTGAGTAAAAACTTTGGGAGATAAGTTGAAAATATGAGTTGAAAAAGTAGTTTTTCTATTTTTCCCTCTAAAATTTGATGATGTCATCAAATCTTATTTGATTTTTTCCACTATTATTTTATAATTTCCTTAGGAGGCCCATTTTAGACCTCAAAATTCCCCTAATGGCTTGTGCGCTTGACCAGGTTTGTAATGTCACATTTTGTAAGTTCCTTTACAGTTCATAATTCAATATTAAGCTTGTTCATGATTATTATCTAGGTTTTTTGTATGTGTTTTTTCATCTATTTGATTGTAAGCAACTCTGCATGTTTCCTATTGTTCACTATGATTTCTCCCATTACCACTCCCAGGATGAATCTGACTTTATTGTTACATAGGTTACTTTATTTTTACTATGATTTCTCCATTTACGATTTCATAGGTTACATCATGTAAAGTTGTCAATCTCAGGTTGGTGATGAGCTTTAGTTCTCTAGATTTGGGGCTTTTCTGATATTTTCTCCCTCATGTCATTCCTGCATCACCTTGTTGTTTGAGCATGCCAATTGTCTACCACTTGTACCTATTGGCACATGTCAATCTCTGAGTGGTGCCACATTTCACCTATTTTCGGCCCACTTGACCACCTGAAAAACTCAAATCCACACACCATGTGTCTTTATCATGGAGTGCCGCATGTCCTAGATATTTAGGCTGATAGGCCTTCTGTTATGAAAGAGATCAATTTTTTTTTCATCAACACTTCTTATCTAGGCACGCCACCTGTTACTTGTTTAATCTGATGGTCACAGTCTCTCGGGTTACCTTCTAGGTTTGACATACCACTGGTTTCTGGTATATTTCCATGGAATCGGTCTGAAAATACCAGCAACAATCCACACACCTGCAACCATCGACAGACCTGCCGTTTTAGTAGCTACATTTCCGCAACTTCCAATACACCTGCCATTTTAGTTGCTGCATTTCGGCAACTGCCAATACACCTGCCGTTTCATTCTCCTGGACTTTGTGTATGCATATTTTTCATATAATTTTATCATGAAGTTGGCTGCAGTGCTTTGACACGCCTTTGAATATTTTTGCAGGTTAGAAGACATTTCAAGCCAGAGCTATTGAATAGAATTGATGAGATAGTTGTATTTGATCCTCTTTCTCGTGATGAGCTCAGAAAATTTGCTAGACTACATATGAAAGATGTAGCGATTTGTCTTGCAGAGAGAGGTGTTGCTTTAGGGGTTACAAATGTTGCTCTGGATCTTGTTCTTCAGGAAGCCTATGATCCTGTAATTAATCACTTTTTTCTTTCTTTCTTTCTTATTCAGAGTCTATATTGCCAGGGGATGTGCCCGTTAAGGTTTGTTATGAGACCGTTGTCAATTTCATCACTGTCCCTCATAATATGTTTGATTGTGTTTATAAATAATAAACAATTATTACACCAAACAATAAACAATTAACTGTACTATGAGTAATATGATATCTTGAAATAATTCTCATTATAATTTCATAACCTTTGCTCTCACTTGGTGGTGTCTATATCACTAAGTGTGTCTTCTTTAAAATTATAGTTACAGCAGACAATGAACAATCAACTACACTGTGAGTGATATCTTGTAATAATTCTTATTATAATTTCTTAACCTCTACTCTCACTAGGTGTATCTATTTTAAAATTATAGTTTCAATGGTAGATAAATTGTTATCTTAAAATTATAGCTTTGATGGTGATACCTTGTGATTGATAATGCAGTTTGAAGCAGCTTTGGCTTTGACTAATATAGTCTCAGGAACCTCTCAGAATACAAAGGTTGTGATTGATTACAGGGCACTGCCTATATTTGTGGAACTTCTTACCTCTGGGAATGATAATGTTCGAGAACAGGTAGCACGTTTATTTTAGAGGCATAAAATTATTCTTCCCAACTATCTTTATATGTCTATAATTTTGGAATTTGATTTAAAAAACTAGTACCCAACTTTGAGTTCAATTGGTGTTCATGTAAGGCTGTTTGGGCTTTGGGAAATATTGCTGGAGACTCTACAACATTTAGGGATCTTGCCCTCAGTCATGGAGCTCTGAGGCATGTGCTTGCCCAGTTGAATGATACTACCAGAATTTCAATGATAAGAAATTCTACATGGGCTCTGTCAAATTTTTGTCGTGGTAAACCCCAACCACTATTCTAACAGGTAAGAAGAATACATTTTCTGCCTCTTGTTCTTAGTTCCCAGATACTGTGGATTTTTTTTATAGATCTTGGTGCTTGGTAGATTTGGACGTAATATGGAACTAGGTGCTTGTTCGTTACAATGACTCTGTCATCAGGTTTTAGAAAAAGCTCAAAAATTTGGGTTTCACAAGGGGATTACCCTTGCTTGCAATTATCGATTATCAATCACATTCAAAAAAATTCTTTCGTAGCATTGCTGAGCTCTTTGTAGGTGAATTTCTGAGGCAATTTCACAATATCTGAACTAAATTTGTCTGTCCTTTTCAATACTCTGCGCTTGTAATAGAACCAGACAAACAATCTAGTGGCCAATGCAACAACAACAACACCTCCTATTGCAATGCCTGCAATTCACCCTCTCTGCACGCATGAATGACTATGGCACCCTCTTTTGTGAACAGGTACTGGAGCTGAAGGTACTGGTTTCCATTAGGATCGTGGAATTCAACATCCAAAATAGTATCAAATTCCACCGCAATAGTATTCCCCAGCGAGGGCAACAGTTCATTGAGACCTATTGGACTCATCACCCCCAAATAGCCTCCAGGGCTACCCAGAGTGTGATCATCTGGAGCAATAACAAATGCTCATCCATCCCCAATTGAAACAAGAACAAGACCCACATTGGTTACAGAAAAAGAGAAACACGTTTTGAAAGAAGAAGAAACTTTTGTATTAGGGTCCAGAAATCTAACTGGTCTATTGTACAATGCCCTACCTGCACTTCAAATTGGTACTCCCAACTCCATGCTAAGGCTCACTGTGCCATTCTTCATATGAGCATCTTAACCTAAAGTTTGATTCCAAAAAACCCAAGTCCCCTGCTCTATGCCCAAGACCTCTGTTACAACGAGTAGAGTTATGGGAAAAATACTTCACAATAGGAAGCAAAAGAAACATCGCAAAATTGCTCCGCTTTAGACTGATAATTTTCTGTGCGAAAATTCAACTGCGGACAGTAAAAACATAATATCAAACACAACCAATCCACAATGGAATTTGAACATGAGGATTTATAACCAGAGAAAACCCTCTCCAGGTTAAAAGAATTCCAGAATGGCTTTAAGATTCTACTAATGAGTGCTTACAACACCATAGAAATTACTGTCACAATGAAATCTGCTGGAAGCAAAGCCCTTGTACAATTTCTACATTTCCACAGTGGAAGCAAGAATCTTGCTATCTCTCATGATCTGGTTCTGTGGTCAGATCCTTTGCTATGGCTGTCTTGTTCTGCTAAACGTGAATCTGTCTTAGCTTTGGCTCTGGTTCTCATTTAGGATCGTGGCTATCTGATCTTGCTATGGCATTGACTATACAAACTTTTTCAATAGGAAAATGTTGACTCTGATATATGTAGGAGCTTCAATGGGTGCTCTCAAACTGCTCTACTACAGTCGTTGCACTCTCAATGGACTTCTATAGCAATTGGCACCATCAATCTGCTTTGTTACAATGATGGCTCACGTCAAAAAAATGTGCTACAACCATTGGCACCATGAATCTTCTCTCTGCTTCATCAAATGGTTGGCACCATCAACTGACTTTGCGCTCCTCGGGGTGATGACAGTGGCAAACACTTTTTTGGGCAGCTTTGTTTTTTCTCTGATTCAAGGCAGAACTATGTTGGCCTCGTTTTTTTAGTCCTTGGAACTTAGTTCTCTCATATTTTCCATCCTATCCCTAGTTTTCTACCGAGAAATACATAACTTCACGATATCAAAATTGACTATTTTTGGCCATTTATCTTTAGTAATGGTACAACTTTAATTTGGTGCATTCGTACAGTATCTGAAGAGCACTCTCAAGCTGTTATTCAGTATTTTAGCATAACTACTACATTTAACTGCCATTCTCTAATATTTATATCAACCATAAGTATTCTTAAGGTAGTTCCACGTTTGTGAAGCAGAAGGAATGCTTCTGACAGCTTCTTATCATAGTGGTACAATTTTGTTCGCAGTTTATCTTTTATAAACCTCCAATTTTCCAAACGTAGTAGAGACTACAGTTTGCATCTCAAATTTTGGGCAAATCTATTTAGTATTCTACAGAAAATGAATTAAGAATATAGTGCTCTGTCTACTAAGCACAAATAATTGTTGTACTGAGTCATCTAAACATCTTTACATCCTCGTTTTATATTCCTTTTCTGTTTTCGCAAAGTTTCCTCTGCTACAGAAAATGTAATTATATTAATTTTTTTCCATCGATATACGGATTGGATCTAATTAGATGTAAACCCTTGCTACAGTGGTTATTCAAATGGGTTATAATGTGCATTTTTATTTGTTTCTTTTGAAATACATGCATTACCACTACGCGAGATCTTTGCATTAATTTTGAAATGTTGAGATCTTTGCATTGATGTTTCCTCTGCTTGGTGGTGTCTCTGAGATTGAGCTAATCCAAAGGCAATGGATGTGCATCAGCGGTCGATTTCTCTTTGCTAGTACTGTAATCCAAATCCTCTAGCATGCAAACAAGTGCTGCAACAATTATATCTAGGATTGATCGTTTTTTTCTCACCTTCACTTTAGGCTTGGAAAACTTTGTTCCAGATTTTTTAGCATTTGACTCACCTGATAGACAGTGATCTATGTGGGCATTTAAGGCTATATTGGATGTGTATGAGAAAGATATACAAATAGGATAAACCTTTGGTATCATGGCCTCTGGAAGAGATCCCGGATTCCCAAATTCTTCGTTCTTCCCAGGATCTGCCTTGCTCTTCTCCAAAGTTTGGATCTGCCTTGTAGGCTCCTGCCTCTTCTACACTGCTTGAATTGGAGCACCTCCATTATGATATCAAATCATCCACTACTATGAAATGACACAGGCCGTAGATTATTTGATAGACTTTCCTTTTGGGCACTTCACCGCGAACCAAGTTCTAAAATGTCACAACCCACTTGATATTTATCCCTAGAAAAAGTGTCACATGTGAAGATCAGGCTTTTGATGAAGTGAATAACTTGGTAAAGAGAATTTTTGATTACTTATGTATTCGGCCCAACAATATAGATTTTGATGCACTATCATTTTTAACCATGTGCTTAAAAACATACAAAAAAAATATGTTTTTAGTGAAATTTGAGTTCACAAGAATCAATGTCAGTCAAAATCTAGACCTTGCTCCCAGCGTACTGGTAAAAGGCGGTACTCATATTTCATGCAAGTAATGGAATGCCTTTTTCATTGTTTTATCTCGTCTTATTCGAACTTCCAAGTCTAGCATCAATGATTGTCTTATGCTTCAGAAAAATGGTATTATGCTTTAGAGAAGTCTATCTACTTCTTATTATACTTCTTAACTTCCAAGTCTATCATCAATGATTATTTTATGCTTCACACATAATCTAGTTTTCATTATACTCCTTGAAACATTTTTTATTAGTTGAATGAGACAAACTTAAAAGGAGTAAGCTAATATATTAGAAAAAGGATTTATGTCACAAATCTAAGATTCTTATAGGAATTCAATGGAAATTTCAGGCATCACCTGAGTAATCTTCAATGTCTGTAAATTTTGACATCCAGAGAGAAGTTTGTTACAAAATTAGGGAGCTCCTACTTGAAAACATGTTGATGTTGATGCGTAGCAATCTCCTTCATTTATAGCTATGTGTTGGAATATTTGAAAATTATAGAATAACAATGGAGAGAGTAATACTCTCCTCTTCTAACACAGAGAAAATATTGAAATTTCTTCACTGGAAATAGAGTTCAACACTTTGAAAAATTTCTATTCCTTAAAAAAAAAACTATTACAAATTATTCCTCACTAAGAGGGATTACAAAATGTGACTGCTGCAAAACGCAGTGCACTCAAAATTATTCTTTGTCTCTAAAACTACGCACTGTTGTGCTCTTCAAAACACTTACACTGCTATTGTGTGTAATAATAAACTTTACAACTACATTCCGAAACAGGCTCACAACCCTTTTCTTTTATATGCAACGCATATATTAAAAACATAACAAAAATATGCAAATAACAAATCTATTAAAATGCTCCTGGGGTCCACAATTTTTAAATGTTTTAATATATATATGAAATATATAAATAAAACATATATACTTCGCATTTAAAACAAAATATTACCAAAACTAGTGTGGGACCTTAACAAAAAATAAAACTATTCCGCCGTGTGTTATATAAAACATATAACAAAACCTTTGTCAAAACTTCAAACGAACCCTTTAGCCGTGGAGCCCGCCGGACTTCAAACGGTGATAAACCATAATTCAAACCAAATTCGCGTTCCAAAATAGCCTGCTGACGTCGGCCAATTTTGTGACGCGAAAACCAAATGAATTCTACCCTAATATTTTTCGGGTCCGAATTTGGGCTGGCATATAGAGAGAGAGTTGTGACACGAATTTCTTATCAAATTCGCCCTAATCTTTTTCGGGGTCCGGATTTCCACTACGCGAGCAGCCCAAACAAAGATCCACTCCAATCAATTTCTGCCACGTGTCCTCCTATGGCATTTTCATATCAATCTCATTAAGTTTTAACGTTGTTCAATCAGCCGATATTTAAGTTCCAAGGTTTTCATATCAATCGCATTAAGTTTTAACGCTGTTCAAGATCGGACCTCCACTCCTGTTAGCAATTCCGCATGCTCCAATATGCTCCGGCCTTCGGCTCTCATCAATGAGAGATTTATGACGGGCGTTCTTCGATGCCATTGCAGTCGGGTCGATAAAATGGCGTTTCGCTATGGTTTCTCAGATGAGCCGCAACCTTTGAATTGCAGATTCTCTCCAGTTGCTGGGTTACACTTCCTGCCCACTGTGACGGGAAGGAGAAGCTAGTTGAACTACTGATTAGACCTTGGTGAAAATCTGCATTTCTCTCGGTTTGGTCTATGTCTGTCTTCCTCGGTTTCTTGGAATCCTGCTTCTCTGTCTCGTCTTGTGCCCACTGCTGAGACTGCACCCATGCCTCGCCTACGTCAAAGGATGTGTTGCCGCAGGGGTATAACCAGAGGCCAACCCCTGCGCACTACCTCCATCTCCTCGACTGAGTCGTCTTCCCACTCCAACGATTATTATGCAGGCCGTTATCAAAACACTAGAAGTGGGCAGGGTCGGGTTCTAAGATCTGGCCACCGTATGGGCTCCCCTGCTCCTCATTTCCCCACACCTTCACCTTCTCCCACGATGCGCACTACGATTTTTTCCTTTAATTTCTCTCTGAACCGCCCACGAATCACAACTTCAATCACCATGGTTTTCCGTGAAGAGGCCCAAGTGGAGGAACAATGCACCTGTCCGGTGGGTCTAAGCTCAGAAAAAGCCTAGCTTTCAGGCCTTCAGGAAGGGAGCGGTGGCATGAATGTGTAGGAACCGGAGGCTCAGGTTCGTAGGGCTCGTGATGTGGAGATAGCGCTTGGAGATCCTGGACCTTCCATGTCTGAAGCTGCTCCCTACATGGACAGTGACATGTTTGCCGAAGGATGGTGCCGAATTGTCGAAGAACCATCGGATGAGTAGCTGCTTCTCTTTTGTTTGGTTTTCTTGCTTCGGGGACCAATTAATTGGGCATGTTTTTTATTATATTACTGTGCTGGACCTCTGTTTAAACCTTAATTTTAAACCTATTTTTTGAAATACAGAGCCATGTTTATATGATTGTTTATAGTTGAAGCGCTACGAGGTGGTTTATTATATTAATATTTCACTGTTGAATTATGTTCATAACAATTGGAACACCCACAATTCATAAAAAATATTGGAGATTTACTATCCTGTTTTAAAGTTTCATTTTTATGTTTGCCGAAGGATGGTGCCGAATTGTCGAAGAACCACCGGATGAGTAGCTGCTTCTCTTTGGTTTGGTTTTCTTTCTTTGCGGCCTGCTTAATTGGGCATGTTTTTGCTTATATTACTGTGTTGGCCTCTATTTTATTTTTGAATTCTGTAAACACTGTAATCTTCAAAGATATCAAACGATGGTTCCCCTACGTGGGCAATGCAACGACCTGAAAAACGTTCAAGACTGGTTTCCCCGTATGAGGGCAGTCTTCTTTTTTTATTTTTTGACAAATTTTCCATAAGTTTGGGCAATGTTTTTGACTTCGGTCATGCTGTAATTTTATTCCCACTATTAATAGATTAACCTTACTTAGAAAAAAAAAAGTTGCCCTGTTTCTATTTTAAACCTATTTTTTGAAATACAAAGCCATGTTTATATGATTGTTTATAGTCGAAGCGCTATGGGGTGGTTTATTATATTAATATTTCACGGTCGAATTATGTTCATAACAATTGGAACGCCCACAATTCATAACAAATATTGGAGATTTATTGTCCTGTTTTAAAGTTTCATTTTTATGTTTGCCGAAGGATGGTGTTGAATTGTTGAAGAACCACCGGATGAGTAGCTGCTTCTCTTTGGTTTGGTTTTTTTGCTTCGCGGCCCACTTAATTGGGCATGTTTTTTCTTATATTACTATGTTGGACCTCTATTTTATTTTTGAATTTTGTAAACACTGTAATCGTCAAAGATATCAAACAATGGTTCCCCTGCGTGGGCAATGTTTTTGACTTCGGTCATGCTGTAATTTTATTCCCACTATTAATAGATTAACCTTACTTAGAAAAAAAAAAGTTTCCCTGTTTCTATTTTAAACATATTTTTTGAAATACAGAGCCATGTTTATATGATTGTTTATAGTCGAAGCGCTGCGGGCTGGTTTATTATATTAATATTTCACGGTCGAATTATGTTCATAACAATTTCAATGCCCACAATTCATAACAAATATTGGAGATTTACTATCCTGTTTAAAATTTTCATTTTTTTTTTAATTGAACCCGCTGTCAGTATACCGACGCTTTGTAAGTGTCGCTCTTCCGACACCTTATAAGCATCGGTCTTCTGAAGTTTTGAATGATTTCCATTTTCATCTATCTTGTAACGTCCGTCGATATTGCGACAGTTCTTCCTAGCGTCAGTATTGCGACGCTTTTGGAATGCGTCGGTATTGCGACGCTTCTGGAAAGCGTCGGTCTTGTGACATTTTTGCAATGCGTCGGTATTGCGACGCTTCTGGAAAGCGTCGGTCTTGTGACATTTTTGCAATGCGTCGGTCTTGCGACACTTTTTCAATGCGTCGGTCTTGCGACACTTTTGTACGGCGTCGGAATTGCGATAGTTTAAAAACATTGGAAGAGCGACAGTATAAAAACGTCGGAAGAGCGACGTTCAAAACGTCGGACCACATTTCGTCGGAATTACGACAGTTTACAAACGTCGGAAGAGCGACGGTTTGGGAAATGTCGGAAGAGCGACGCTTGTTTGGAAGCGATGGAAAAAGTGTCGGTATTGCGACACTTTTTCAAGGTGTCAGAATTGCGACGTAATGGCGAACCACATTTTGTCCGTCCTCGAACTGTTTCTCTTGCGACGACTATGTGTCAGAATAGCGACGAAGTGGCCGTTAGAAATTGGGACAAATTTTCTAGTGATGGAAGGAGACATTCACAATTGGGTGAGTGGATGTGGATGGAGAGAAAGAAGCTGGTGAGATACTTGCAAATTTATGATACCGGGTAGCAGGAGGCTTGGCTGCGCTGGTTACTCTTGAAAGAGTTTGGTCATCATCCTCTTTCTAAGGGTATGTGGCAGGATACTTGAATCTTTGAGCAGCAAAGAGCATGGATGCATGGTGTTGATATGATATCCATATAATTCATTATGTTTTCATCAAATGATTTGTATGATGGAAGTATGGGGAGGCAAAAAAATTTTTTTTCCTTTGCTTGTTCTTGGGAGAGGAAGAGCATATTTTCTCTCACACTTTGCATGTTGTTGCAAGAAGAGGAGATGACATTATCTCCTTGGACTTGGATGATCAAGAGGTAATTCCACCTTGGGAGGGGCTTCTTATGTGTAGCAGCATTGTGGGAGATGTCTTTGAAAAGTAGCATGTCAAAGAATGGAGCTATGAGTTGGCAGGAGCTTATTTGCATGGGCCAACAACGCTTTCACTTGGGAGCTTGGGGTTATTGATGGAGTATCCCCAAGATCACTTCACACTTGATGCACTTGGGGGACAAGGAGGAGGTGAGAATGATGGAGTAGTGGATGGAAACATCTATTACTTTGGGATGATATTACTTGCTATGGTATTCTTGACTTTGATTACCAAGTATAAGAAGGGTGGTCTTCATGCAGCATATGGTTCATTCTTATTCATGGGAGTGTGTCATACCACTATGGAGGAGTAATTCATATACATATGCATCATCGTACTCTCAACACATGATAAGGATATTTTTTTTGCATCCATGGATTATCTAACACAACATTTGGATACTCTTACTATTCATATTCAGTGCATTGCTCCACAAGAGGGCAAGCTTTTCATTGAGCTCCATGGTCAACATTGGGCCCTATGATGGAGACATACATCTCTTATATGGCCTTGGGAAAGTGTTTTATTTCATGTATGTTTAGTTGATGTACCTAACCATTTGATATTTATCAGTAGATGTCATGACATACATAATTATCCATGTAACACAAAAAAACTTGCCATGTAATTTTCTGAAGCAACAATTTGGAAAACTGCGCTGTCGCTATTGGGAAAACTGTTGGTACCTTCTTGCACCACATGAAACCTTAAAAATTTTCCTCATTTTGTTGCTAATCATGATTTAATTTGCTGATATGGATATGATTTGTATTGGAAGCATGATTGGGAGAGAGACACATGAGTTGGGTGTGTCCTTTGGGGGAGAGGATTCCCACACTTTATGCTTTGCATGTTCTAATGGGAGCATGAGAGGAGATATGGCCATCACTGCCAAAAAATTGTTTCTTTTTGTTGAGGTGGAACATATTATTGTTGGGATGCCATATAATGATGATTTCTTATCCATCACATATGGGATGATTTGGGCCAGCTTGATTCACAGCGTTGGAGGAGAGATCTTTGGGGATCTATTCTTCATCTTGCCACTTGAGGGAAATTATTTTGCAGCCCAGGATCATCATTTCCTCTACACTTATCATAATTGGAGAGGAGGAAAACGTGGGATAGGCTATGATGCTTACCATATTCATATTTTCAGCCCACCTTCATTTCCAGAGCTTGAGGTGGAAGGATATTTTCAAGAGTTCCCATGTTGGGAGGTGACTCATTTTGTATGGATGATTGCTTGGGGATCGAGGATCCATTTGGGGAAGATTTTTTCCCAACACTTTCCAATCTCCATGCCTTGGAGGAAACTCCTCAGTTCCATCCTTGTAGTTGCTTGAGGACAAGCAACATTTGGGAGGGGAGGACTATAATATTCCAAAATTTGCATGCAACAAATTAGAATATTATTTTTTGCTGATTTCACTTAGGAGGAGAATAAATGGGTAAGGAGGCCCATGCATAATAAAAATATAAATAAAATCCCTCATAGTATGAAAATGGATCATTATTGGAGCTGGATTTCACACCCTCATGTGTGAATAGGATCATTTGCAAGTGGACAAGGTCAAGATTGACCAAGTCAACAACGCTGGGATAGGAGGTGGAGAACACTTAGAGAAACAATGTAGTATGAATGGGAAGAGGTTTCTTTGGTGAAGGAAACCCTAATTAGTGGGACCCATGGTGAGAGGGATCTCAATTTTTTAAAAGGAGGGCAAGGCAGCCATTGTTTCTCATGTTGAATATTATTGATCTCTTTGTTTGTTTAGACTTTGTGCATCCTCTTGTTGTTTAGCAGAGTTGCAGTGCTGCTTAGCATAAGGATTTCCTGTTTAGGAATCCTTATCCTTTCTAGAGATGCCTCTTGAAGGAGTTGTACTGATTTTCCTCACATCTAGGCTTGAGGCCAAGAATCCTCCTCCAGTAAAGCGTTATTTCTGCAGCAGAATAATGTTGTGTTGTAGGGTGTTGTAGTGAGGTTCACAACACCTCTTCCACTACTTGTTTTTCAGAGGAGGAGTCTATCTTTCCTTTGAGAGATCAGTTTGGAAGCCCTTGGAGCTTATTATAGATCTTGGCAGTGGGCCAACTCATTCCTTTTCCCCTACAACGCAGTTTCTTTCAGTAACTGCGTTATTTCTAGTGAGCATTTGCAGTGGGGCTTTTGCAGATTGTTTGGAGGGTGAGATATTCAGTGATAGGATCAGAATTTCACTTGAGAGATCCATTGGAGAAGGTATTTACATCAAATGCAACATCTTTAGCCTTCTCCACTAATTTATGGTTCTTGAGTTGCTGCTGCTACCCAGCAACTCTGGCATTTTGGCCATTTTGTATCTTTCATCCAATCCTCCTAAGCATTGTTGTATTATTATTTTTCAGGGGTTTAGAGCTTGCTCCCCCATTTATTTGAGCCATAAATTGTCATATTATTGTATTGATTTCATCTCTATAGTAGTAACTCTTATAAAATGTGCAGTCATAGCCTGGGTTTATACATACATAGCAGTATTCTCCAAATTCTTGTACTTGTGTTGTAGAGGCTTGCATTGCCTTACTTGAGAGATTGTTTCCTCAAGGATTTGTACTCTTTTTAATACTATAACATCTCTGTTGGTTATTTTTCATCTTCATCTATTCAGGCTCATCAAAATAACAATGTTTCTTCATTGGATGTTCTTACATTTGCTGCAGTCCCATCATTGGGCACTTTCTCAAGACAACTAGGTGTGGGAGACCTGTTTAACCCACCGAGAGGGATTTCTTTTGAGCCACCTCTTGGATTTCAGTCTTAGATGCATTGATCTAAGGGATCTAGGTCTTGGTTTCAAATCCTATAGCCGCCATTCCTAGAAAATGTGTTTTCCAATCATGGCTTGCTAGTAGATCCCATTTTGGGATATTACAATGATCCTCCTTGCTTCTGGTGAAGCCAAGTCCCTGTATATAGGTATCAAATTTCTGATACCACATCCTTGGCAACTTTTTTAACCCATACAAAGACTTCTTTAACCTACATACTAGTTATTTCTTCCCCTTCACCATAAAGGCTTCAGGTTGTTTCATGTAGATCTCCTCTTCTAGATCCCTGTAAAGAAATATTGTCTTCACATCCATCTGTTCTACCTCAAAATCAAATGTAGCAGCAATAGATAAAAGTAATCTAATAGAAGTAGCTTTGGCAACAAGATAAATAATATCACCAAAATCAATTCCCAGCACCTAGCAATAACCATTTGCTACCAACCTAGCTTTTTATTTCTCCACCTTGCCTTCTACATTCATCTTCTTCTTAAACACCCATTTTCTCCCAATGGGCTTCCTTCCAGCTGGAACCTCCACTAGATCCCATGCCTCATTTTTGTGCAAGGATGACATTTCATCAACCGTGGCCTCCTTCCAGAGTTTTCCATCTTCTGAATCTACTGCCTCCCTGACAGTTCTGGGATCATCATCAGTTATAGTTAAAGAAAAATTTGAACAGAAAGCAGATGGACTATACTTTTCTACTTGTCTTCTTTCCTGAATTGATCTTCTCACAGCTGGAGTTTGTGGTTGTTGCTCTTCTGAGTCTTCTTTTGTTGTAGAGTCTGATTCATCATCCCTTAGCTCAAAAACTATCTTCTCTAGTTCCTTTGGTAGGAATTCATGTTTAACAACATCTTTCACCTCTCTAAACACCATATCTCAGATGTACACAACCTTCCTTGTTTCCAAGTTCCAAAGCTTGTAACCCTTTAAACCATCCTTATACCCAATAAAGATTCACCTTTCAGATTTATTATCCAACTTGGTCCTTTTCTCCTTTGGAACATGTACATATGCATCACATCCAAATACCCTTAGATGTGAAAGAGAGGATTTCTTACCAGTCCATACCTCATGTGGAGTCTTATCCTCCAATGCTGATGAAGGTGATATGTTAACCAAGTAACATGCAATCCCCACTGCCTCTGCCAAGAATTCTTGTCTTAACCCGGTACCATTGAGCATGCTTCTTGCCTTTTCCATCAGCATTCTGTTCATTCTTTCTGCAACTGCGTTTTGCTGAGGTGTGTATGGAGTAGTATCCTGCCGTGTTATACCACAATTCTTACATAACTCTTCAAATTCCTTCTTGCAGAACTCCCCACCATTATCTTTCCTCAACACCTTTATCTTCTTCTCTGTCTGGTTTTCCACCAGAGCCTTAAATTCTTTAAATCTGTCAAAGACTTCAGATTTCTTCCTCAAGAAATATCTCCAAGTATTTCTTGAGAAGTCATCTATAAATAAAACATAGTACACAAACTTACCCAGTGATGGAACTGACACAGGTCCAAACAAATCATTGTGCACAAGCTCTAATATCTTGTTTTCCCTCTTAACACCAGAAGGAAAAATCACTCGATTCTGCTTCCCATATACACAATGTTCACAGAAATCGAAATCCAGAGAGCTATTAGACATACCTTCTACCATGCCATTTCCATGCAGTATTCGAAGGCCCTTCTCTCCAATATGTCCAAGCCTTTAATGCCATAGCATGGTCTTTTCTCCAAAGACCGCTAGGCTTTCCGCTCCACTTTCAGGAGCTACAGAACTGTTGCACCCATCAATAATAGTGCTTCCCTGAAGCTTGTACAGAGTTCCAATCCGAACTCTCCACATTAATACCAGTGCTCCCTGAACCATCTTATAGGTATCTTTCTCGAACACTGTTTTTACACTTCCATCATCCATCTTTCTTATAGAAATTAGATTTCTAGCCAATGCAGGAATGTGCAGAACACCAGGAAGTGTTATAATCCTTCCACCTTGCAGATTTAGCTTGACTTTTCCATGTTTGATGATTCTGGCCTTCCTATCATCACCTAAGAAGACATCACCGCCATCATATTTCTCATACTCACAGAACCACTCCCTATGAGGAGTGAAGCGAAAGGATGCACCTGAGTCAATTAACCATGACTCATGATCTACATGTGTATTTGAATAAGAAGCCAAATACACATCCCCACCTTCGTTCGATGTAGTTTTTTCCTCTGCAGAAGGAGTATCATCATATCCCTTTCCCTTCTCAGTAGCTTTAGATCTGCAGTCCTTTTTGTAGTGCCCTTCCTTTCTGCATTTCCAGCACACCTTTACAAACTTTCCAAGAGATTTAGATCTCCCACTTGAAACCTTATTCTTGTTTATGTTTTGGGACCTTCCTCGTACATATAAGGCATCTCCATTCTGACCCTCCATATTTCTCCATCTCAATTCCTCCAACAGCAAGGTTGAGATAATGTCATCAAAATTCAAGGTAGTTGTATTGCTACCTATTGCAATAACCAGACTGTCCCACGAATCTGGTAGAGAACACAACAAACTAATGCACTTATCTTCATCTGAGATTTTAATATCAACATATGATAGCTGGCTTACCACAGTATTGAAGGCGTTCAGATTCTCTGTGATGGAGTCTCCATCCTTCATCCTCAAGTTATATTTCTTTTTCCGTAGGAACAATTTATTCACCAGAGACTTAGATTGGTACAAAGTCCCTAGCTTGTCCCACAAGGTCTTCACCGTAGCTTCCCCAAATACATTCAACAATACTGAATCTAAGACACACAACCGTATTGTGCTCTTTGCCTTCTAATCCATCTTCTTCCAGTCTTCATCTGACATTGCCGTTGGTTTAGTACCTAGATCTACCGCGATTCACTGATCCAATCCACCAGCAAATCCTCCATCTTGAGCTTCCACAACTCAAAACTTTGACCATTAAATTTCTCGATCTCTATCTTCCCGTTGCTCGCCATCTTCTTTCACCGTAAGAATCGATCCCGCAGATCTCCCACTGAAAAAGGTCTACCTCAGGCCCGAGAAAAAAACCCCTCAGCAGCAAAGGCGTCCCCTTGAAGCCGAAACATCTCTGATACCAAATGTAGGTTTTAACCCTGTACAGAAATTATTTGCAAACAAATCTTAAAAACAAAAAATAAACAATAGCGAGAGCATAAAACATAAAACAAATATACACAGAGATTTTCCCCTGGATCCCAAATCTGGACGACCAGCTTGATTTTTCATTATATTCCTTTTAGTGTTACAATACATATATATACATGTTGAAGCATACATAAACCCCAATCCATTAACCCTGGATTAGAACATAACCGTAGTTCCCTTGACCAGATCTACAAAATACTAGGGGCTGAAAACCATTGTCCCCCACAACCATGTGCAAACCCATGCACAAAACCATGGGCGGGTCTGCCCACCGAAAAATAAGGACCAAATTTTTTTTCCCTGGCCGCTGCCCCGAACCTTGAACAAGGGGGGCTTCCACCCCCCTACACGTGACTAGTCGTGGAAAGAATATAACACATACCCAACAAGATAGTTTGTTGCAGTGATGATGTATCTAGCCTGTGAGTGTCTTGCAATTGGTGCTATTGGTCCTATAAAATCAACGACCCACTTCTCAAATGGCTGCACTGCTTTTACAGGGTGAAGTGGTAGCTCATCTCTGTGCGATGGACGTCCCATCCTCTGGCACACAACGCATTTCTTTACAAATTCCTTATTTTCCATGTGTACTGTGGGCCACCATCAGCTTGCCTGCAGTATCTTCCTCGCAGTGGGTTTTGCACCGACATGTCCTCCCGCAACTCCACAATGGCATCCCCACAGTATATCTTCCTTCTCATGATCTGGGACGTAACTCCGCAAGACTTGGTCTAACCCCATCTTATATAGGTGTCCCGATATTTGTTGATACTCTGGTGCTCTGACTACTAGATGCATTTTCTGGGCTGCTGTATATTCATTCGAGCACTGTCCTATTGTTAGATAGGTTGCTATCTGGTCTAAGTAGTATGGGATGGCTTCTACTCTAAAAATATCAGCATCTAGCAGCTGATCATCCAGGGACCCTCCATTTTCTCCATTTTCTAGTCTTGACAAGTGGTCAGGACCCACGTTCAGTCTCCCGGGCTTCACTATCACCTCGAAGGTGAACTCCTGAAACAATAGGAGCCATATACAAATCCTTCCTTCCAGGACCAGTTCATTAACTAGGTAATTTAAAGCTGAATGGTCTGTTAATAATTTAAACATACCTCCTAATAGGTAGTGGCAAAACTTTTGAAGGGAATACACCATTTCCAAAGCTTCTTGTTCTATTGTGGTGTAGTTCATTTCAACTGTTGATAAATTCCTACTTACAAAACAAACTGGGTGATCAACTGAAGTATCTCCTGGTTGAGCTAGAAATGCTCCAAGTGCAATTCTGGAAGCATCAATGTGGACATGAAAGTGCTTGTCCCAATTACGATGAACTAGTATGGGCACACTTGCCAAATTTTCTTTTCGGGTATTCAGGGTAGTAGTAGAGTCACCTGTCGAAATGAATTGCTCTGATTTCTGCAATAGCTTCTCCAATGGGGTTGTTATCTTCGCATAGTTGTGAATGAATCACCTATAATAGCCAGTGTGGCCTAGCAGCGACCTTAACTGCTTCATTGTTTCTGGTGCCTCTATGTTGATTATAACTACCACTTTTTCTGGATCAACGCAAACCCCTTGTTTGCATACAACATGTCCTATCAACGTCCCAAAGGGTACTACAAAGATTCACTTCTTGAGGTTTAATGAAATTTGGAGTTCCCTACATCTGTCAAACATGATCCTTAAAAATGTTGCATGGTTCTTTAACAGCCTGTAAACTGTCCAGTCATCCATGTAGACTTCCAGGAATTTATGGATATATTCCTGAAATGCTGCTTTAACAATCCGTGAAAATACTGCCAGTGCATTTTTCAACCCGAATGGCATTACGTGATATGCGAATGAGCCCCATTCGGTTGTGAAATTTTTGTTCTTCTTATCTTATTCAACTATCCTTACTTGGTGGTATCATGAGAATCCATCTGTAAATGAATAAGCTTCATTCCCCGCAACATTGTCGAGTACCTCGTCACTGAACGAAGTGGGGAATGGGTCATGTATGCATGCATTGTTCAGGCTCCTGTAGTCAACACAGACTTGAATTTCAGAACTTTCCTTTTTACTTTGTATGACTATAGGACTTACCCACTCTGCTTCCTCCACTGGGAATATCAACCCTGCCTTTAGCATTTTATCAATCTCTGCCTTGACTTTTTCTTTCACTCTTGGATTTATACGGTATGGTCTGTGATTTACTGGTCTTGCATCGGGCTTCAAAATTATATGCATTTCCCCCATGTGTCTCCTTTTATTCCTTTCAACTTCGCTACTGAGGATGGGAACAAGTCTTCGTATTCCTGTAGCAGATTAAATATCTCCTTAGTCATTTCTGCATCCCAGTAGTCACCAATTGACGCAAGTTTGGGCTTTTCCATTGTCCTGATGCTCATATTCTTGGTCTTCAGCGGTAGCAAGTGAATTATTTATGTCGTATGTTCTTCTTGAATATCCCACTCCCTTCCTTTTCCTCAAAATATAGATTTCTAAGATCTTCTAGATCATCATCATCCAATTCACTGTTTATCTTTTTGCATGCTACCGACTGTCTAATACTTTGTTTCGGGAGTGGTTGTTCTTCATCCTCTTAAATCTTTGGAAAGAATAGTACCCTTTTAATGGCCTGCAAGGCTTGTCTGACTGGTTCTCTTTTTCCTTCAAAGGAAAAGCATTGCGTAAACTGATCCATAACTGTTTGCCAAGTACTGGTTCCTCTTTTCTTCTCTTCAGTTAGGTACCAAGCCTGTGGAATCAAATCCAGTGAATGTACAAAGTTGTGTACCCACAAATATTTCGGGTACCCTGATTTCTTCCATTGGTCCTCACAATGTTGTAAATGTTTTCTAGGGTTAGAGTCCTCCTGGTACTTTTCAGTGAATCATGGTCCTTCCTCTTCCTTGAATCTGGCCCTCAACGCTACTGCAACCTTGTCCCATCACGACAGAGAGTTGTGGTGGTTTCTCCACCACCTTGCAGACATGGATTGTAAAGCCACATCCATGAGTGGTACCCTATGGTCCACTGGTAATTTATATTCTATCCTAGAAATAAAAGTATTTATAGCATTCATATTTGACAAAGTAGGATATTCTCTTACCTCATTTCCGATCCAATTGATTCTTCTGATATTAGCACATATTCTTGTATTTGTCTTATATCCCCCCTACTACCAATCATCCCAGGCTATTTCTAAGCCTAAGTATAAGCTTTGAACACTTCTCCAACTCACAATCCCCCCCACTGTTGGGTTGATATAATCCTCTCTTTTCCCTGTTGTCATCTGATAAAGATGATGAAGAAGTTGAGAATCCTCTCTGTTGTCGACAGACTCTGTATATCGGGGTCCTTGATATGGGTCAAGTGGCTGTGTGACCCTGACTTCCCCATATTCAAATATCATCAATTCCTTCTTCGAATATGATATACCGATGCTTTTTCATATATCGCAATATTCACTTGCGACCTGATTCTGTTGCACGGGGAACCCTGGGTAATGGAGTTGTGGTGGATATAGCCCTTAAGTGTTTACCTGCGCAACTCCCACTACTGGTGGAGCTCCTTGTGTCCTTGCTGCTGAAGTCCCTGCATTCTTCCCTCACAACCTTGGACATTCGGTGACCATGTGTCCCTCCATCAGACAGTGAGTACACCATACATTAGGTCTTGCAGGCCACATTGGTTGAATGTCCTTCAACTTTTTCGTCAGACTAGTTATCTAATATTGTAACCCCAATATGGAAGGGTCTTGAGCTGCGACCCCTCCTTTGAACTCCTTTGGATACCCCGCCACGACCTCTATCTTCATAGCTTGCTCCAATGCGTCTTTTAATGTGTCAATATTTTGTTGCGTTAATGGAGTTCTTGTTAGCAAAAGAAGGGCCTTGATGAACCAATCTCTCTGATGATTCAGATCGATTGGGTAACTTAGTTTTCCAAATGCATCCTTGAACCTTCTCATCAGGTCCCATGTAGTTTCACCTTCTCATTGTTTAATTTCCCACATCTCTGACAAACCTTGCTGATCTATCTGAGGTAACTTGAATTATTTAACAAATTCTCTCTTGATGTCATCTATCACTGGGTTCATATGAGCCTCAGACCATTTAATGAACCAGCATAGATCTCTCTCCCTGAGATTAGTTTGAAACTTGATCAACTTAACTGCCTTTGGTGTCTGTCGAGCCCTCCATATGGCTTTGCAAAGATACTAGTGCTGCTCCACATCGTCATTACCACTCCCAGAGAACTCCGGGTATCGGGTAAATGATCCTAACATGCTTCTTTGTGTGGGTGATACTAGAATAAAACCTCTATTTCCTGGCTGTGAAATTATATTACTAGCACTACTAGTAGTATGTATTACTGTTGTAGACTGAACACTATTCAACTTACTAAATTCTCGTAACTTAACAAAAATTTCACCTAGTGGCTGATAGAGTACCAGGGGAAGGTCATGACTAGAGATACTTTAACTTTGTGGAATAGAGTTACATTGAGTTATGGGTGTCGGCCCCTCTCGGAATAGTTTCTCCATCGCAACATGCAACTCCACATTGGACATCTCCTTGGGGCGCGCGTCCTCCACGTTGGAATTTTCTCCCTTTTCTCTTTGGGTTGGGCTCCTATACACTTGCCTGACTTCCTTAACAGTCCCTCATATTCCTTGGGATTCTGTCTAACCTTCCATCTCCTTTGCCATCTATGACACCTTCTCCTTGTTATTTCGACTACTTTCCTGCTTCTCCAACTTCTTCCTCACTCTCTCCCACCACTTCTCAGCTATCTGCACCCTCTGATGTGCTCGCTACTCTCTCAACCTACTGGAGGTCTTGGCATCTATATCCCTATTCCCCCTTCCAATTTACTTGTAGCATCTCTCCCTTAGCTCCTTCCCCTAGTACTGGAGGTTTAGGTCTCCATCTCGGATTTTTGAAACTCCATTAATCCCTCGTCTACCATTAAAGATTTGATCCACAAGGGAATCTCCTTCAACAGATCTCCTCATAATCCGGATCTGAACACATCTTCTGCCATTGAAAAGGACTGGTAACACTCAGCTAAAAATTCCACCATGTATCCTTTCAAGGTATATTGCACCCAAAAATCTACAGCTCGGGTCAAATTGGTATCTAACCGATGGAGGGCTACCAGATCCATGTGCAACCACTTGTGATAGATCTTCTGCAAGCTTCATTGGATTGTCTTGAATCGTAGTCTCTGCAACCAATTATAGAGTTCCTCTGGAAACTTTCCCCATAATATTTCATAGATATCACTCATAGATTCAGAAAATAGAACCCTATCCTTAACAGTTTTCTCCCTCTGCTGTCTCAACTCAGCTTGTTGTGCTATGAACTGATCTAAGTGGTTATCCCACCAGCTTCGTATTTACCTTTCAAAGATCCGTGATACCATGATATAGCTCCTAAATGAAATTTGGGGTCCTGTCAACGGAACCATTTGTTGGCGAGAAAGAAGGTCTCTGAGAAAGACCCAGGTTCAAGATAGAGGCCAACAAGGTTTCCGCAGTAGTCTAGCACAACGCCGGAATTTTCACTCTACTCCGAAGAGAAGAGAGTCTCACCCGAGGCATGTCGTGACCTTATTGAGGTTAGGAAAATATCATATATCGACTAATCACAACTATAGAGTAAACCAGACAGAGATAAGTACTCCGAACAGGTTTAGCTACCTTGCACAAGATACTACTCATGAACATATTCAGGATGAAAAATAAAAATTTAAAGCGACCAATACATTCATCATAACCTGATGCTCATTACAGAATTCAGGACATCGAACCCAGCTAGAATTATATCTCATTAATAATAGTGGATAGTTACATTACTCCTTAGAGTGATCACAGCAGGACTGATTACAATATTACCAGAACGAGCAAAACGAACAGAACGAACAGAGCTCTCTTACAGCTCTCTTCCTCTGCTCTCTACTGCACCAACCTCCTGTCTATGCTGGCCGACTTCCTATTTGTTCCTTTTCCAACGTGACTTTCATTGTTCCCTCCTTTTCCACTCTTCTGTTTGCCGCATCTCCCTAATCACTGGGAGTTTCGCTGCCTGTCCTTGTCTCTCCTTCCTGCCATCTATGCTAGTTTCTGCAACTGTCGCGCCACCTGCTCTCTAGCTGTCCACAATTGTGACATCTCCCTGTCTACCATGGTTGTGCTCCACCACCTATTATTCATGGATCAAAACCATTTCATTTTCAAAACAAGGGCCCCAACACTTTCTAAACTGAAGAAATTACAAATTATGAATGTTTACCCAAAACAAAGCATAGAAATTATGGATTCTGTTCATCTAACATGAAAAAATTCATTCAATAGCAATGAAATGATGAATGAAATACATACAAAATTCTAACATATGATAAAAAAAAATAATACACTGAAACTAAATACATCCCATAAAAATAACTACAAATTTGATTAATGTCCAGGCCAAAACTGATACAAAAGTATGTCTCTTGAGATGCCAAAACTCCAAGTGAATCCAACCATTACAATGAATGAGGAAATACATCATATAGACCTCAAAACAGCTCTTCCTAGCCTCAGGGAGTCGAATCCATGATATAGGGATCAGTTTCACCTATTCCCAAACAAGAAATTGAAGACTAGGAAGACCCAACAATTTGCCTCTAAAAGAGAGGAAACTGATTCATTTGACCTCTAGAGGACTTGTCTAATGTATCTACCATAGATAACAATAAAAAAATGAAATTTACATTTATCTTGACCTTTTACATCAATAATTTCTCATTTCCCAAGATAAAAAGTCAAACTAGAGTGAAAATCAAAAAATTGTTGAAGACTTTGAAAATTGCAATTTTCTTGCCAAACGCGCAGAGCCATCACAGGAAAAATAACCTATTTTGCAAGAAACTCTTAGAGGCCTTTCCGGTGTCCACATCAGCTCCAAGATAGATCATTGGAAATATCTCTGAGTCTAGTTTCCAAATATGTCTTCATTTTCTAAAATGGTCCCCATAGGCCTTGTCAAAAAGTGAATCTCCCAAGACTGGTAAACACGTAATGCCAAGGTCAAAAAGGAGGCAGAAACATGAAAATTTGGTGGTTGTTTTCACTTTTGAGGGACCATTTCTCCTCCAAATTTTCTGAAACTTGCTAGGGTTTATGTATTCATCATTATGAACATGATGGTGGTGGCCATTTGTAATTTTGAGGCTCCAAAAAAGAGCACAACTCCAAGGGCACTACGCGTTTGGCAGAATTTCTGTGTGCCAAAATTTCTTAAAAAACCAAAAATGCACTAAAGTGCCAAGTTTGCCAAAAAATTTCCAAAATGTGTGAGGTTACTTTCTTATCAAGGGCTTGAGGCATGAAGAGATACCTCAGCAAGTATGTCTAACATCTCCTTCTCCTTTTGCTCGGTCAAAGCTTGAATTTTTGCATGAGCTCGTTTGAGCTTGGCCCTTGCAATTTTGTTCCTCATGGTGTAGTGATTTTCCATATTCTTCTAAATATCATTGTCATTTTTTCCCTTCTCTATCAAACTCTCCAGCTGAAAATTGGCTCTATCAAGCCATGACTCTCTATCCCTGCTAATCTCTAAGGCAAGCAGCTCACTTGGAGTGAGCTGCTCTGCCAACTTAGCTTCTCTCTGTCTTTCCCGAGCTAAAGCTCTCTTTAGCCATATTGTCTTTGGTCTCTATCTTGGAGGCTGATCCTCCTCATCATCAATATCATCAAATCTGTTCATGGTCACCTCCAACAAGGCCTTGGCCTTTTTTGCCTCTCTTTGTGCTTTGATGGTCTTGACCTCATCAATGATTTGCTTGGTTTTCAGCTACTGATTTTATTGCTCAAGAAAATCAATCACATATTGTGCTCTGTCAAGATTAGCTTTAAGTTCACTAATATTTTCTTATTTGCCTCTGATTACTTCACTGGTGATTATGTTTTCATCCTCCTCATCTAGGTCAATCAGCTGAAACTCCTGCTCCGTGTCATGTTTATCCTCCTGCTCATCAATGATTGGCTCTTTAGCCTTTTCCTTCCCCTTGATCACCTTTTTTACTGATGAAGAAGGCATGGACCCTTTCAATCAAAGTGAAGCAAACACATGCATGTGGCCTCTCTGATAGGTCTTGGGAAATGGATCAACATCAGTCACATTAGCCCAAGTTTCCTCAATGTCCTTCTCACTGCTTGATGCCTCAGTATCATGATGTGAGGATGAAGGGTTATGGAAAGGTGAAGAAGTAGGATCAACATGAGATGAATGGATCTAACTAGGTGATGATGTATGAGTAGCAGGCTGAGATGGAGAAGTGGATATGGGAGGATGAGATGATGAAGGGATACTCTACTCATGCTGACTAGGTGGGGTAGTGAAGACTTCATTTGCTATGAATGTATCCCATGAAATGTTCTTTTGCTCAAGTTGATGCATGACTATCATCTTGATGAGGGAGTGATGGAAAAGGCTTTGCATTTGATGAGTATAATCCCTCTTTTGTACAATGTATGCGATTTTTTCAATGTTGCGGGAGAAATAGTAAGGTATGTGAAGCATTCTGACTCTACTGAAGTGCATGAGGAGTCAGATATGATATGAATAGAGTCGAGAAAACCTCCCCTCATAGGTGAAGTACTTCATGATTATTTTCATCATATGGACATACCGGTCAAGGAGATGAGAGAAAGGGAAAATGGACTTCTTGTCATCCTTATATCTAGGTTTAAGATATGGTTCATAATAGCTCAAATCAAGGTTTCCTTGTTTAAACCATTTCTATCCCACATTAGATATCCCTGTAGTAGCTAAAATGACATTAGTGGACATGATTAAAGTGACCCCAGCAAGAGTGACCTACCTATCATGAAGATTTGTGATGAACAACCTTGTCAACATAGGGTGATACTGAATCTGCTGCACTTTCTCACAAAACTCAAAACAACCAACATGTTTAAACCATGACACAGTGAGAAGAGAAGCCATGAGATCCTTTGTGTTTATTGGTTCATATCTATTGATTTTCCCTCCTTTGTGGTCACTTCTCTTTGGTACTTGTTCCTCATTGACACCTCTGTCCTCCTCTTCATACATTTTGAATTTGAAGGCTTTGGAAACCCTAGGGTAAATGGAATGAGATGAGGGGAGTGAGAGATGAGATGCCTAGCTTAGGAAAATGGAGGGAATGAATGTAAATGAAAACATAGGTCTATGAAAACCCTAGGATTTAGTAATATTTATGATTGATATGTGTCTTAGGGACATGAACATGGATTTAGTGCATGAAAATAGGAAGGAAATGGAAACTAGAGTTTCATAGCAACAAGCATTTCAAATATTTATGGAACACCAAATATATGAGAAGAGAGGTGATTTAGGGTGCACTTATTGATTTAAATCTCCTTGGAGAATTTTGCGAGGATATTTGAGCTTGCTGGAGGTGATGAAACTCTTCAAAACCCTCCCTGGACAAACGCGCATCGCCAAGACAAACACGCAACACTTCTTTGAAAATGCGTAGTGCCAATGTATTTTGGTCTAGAAATGTGAGGAAAATGCACAGCGCTTCTGGGTAAATGAGCAGCGCCAAGACAAACGCGCAACGCCCGGGTGCAAACACGCAGCGCCTTGAAATTTTGACCTAAAATGCTCAAAAAAATCGAAATTTCTCCTTTGCTAGAAACTCCTGATGGTTGAATGGAAAAAATGACTTGCTTGAGGTGTTTTTAAAAACCTTATAGCATAGTGGATTTAAAATTTCATTTGAATCACCCACTTTTTTAATGTTCACTTTTTCCCTTTGGAATTTGGCACTGATACTATTTATCTTTCTGACTTTTTGGCATTGCAGGTTGATAAAACATGGAGTTCGGATTTCTTTGCTCCACGTAGGCCAAATGATTGCATTTGACAGCTTAGGAATGAATTTATTACAATGAGAACATAAAATTACATTTGGAAAAATATAAATAAATTACATATTGAATTTTATATCAAAATGACATTAAATTGATATAAAAATCATTAAACTAAAAAAAATACAACTTTGAAAGTATGATAATTACATCATGATGATCTTATTTAGTCCCTCTCATATATGTGTTGACCTCATTTGAAATCAAGGAGTGACCTTGAGAAATATAAAACCTAATGACCTAATGGGACTGCTTTAGACCTGACTTTTGAATGAGATTTTGACTAAAAAGACTTCCAAGTGAAAGATCATTTCCATAGGTGTTGTCATGCTCAAGGAGAAATGAGAATGAGTCAGCCCATATGATATTCTAAGGGAGAATGAAACTTATTGACGAGGACAACCACCAGTGTAACAATTTTATATCATGACCTAATGGAATGATGGAAAATTTCTTCAGAATGGGACACCTAAGATGCACATGCAAAATGTTTTTTGATCCCTGGTGGAAGTATGCAAATAATAACACTAATAGTTCCTACAATTTTTCAACTCCCCAAATGGATAGACCTCTCCTCCACCTTATGAGGGATCCCAAACCTCATCCTGCTCTCCTATAAATTCTTCCTCCTCACATTGATTCAACTAGCTCAAAATTCATTACTATAGCTGGCGTGTAGAAGAAGGTAGAGAAGAACCCATTGTTGAGAGAGAGTTTAGGCCCATTGCCTCATTGAGTCCAATCCCAAATGAATTATTGAGATGCACCCGACTGAACCTGTCGAAGGATATTTGCAACATCAAGGCATATGGTTGTAAAATTCTTTTTTTCTATCAATAATACATGACTAGTTTTTGGTTCCAACTTTTTTTCCATTTATATGCAAAGTATTTAGCTCTCCTTGACTAGCTAAATAGTTGTATATTAATGTATATGCTTGTATTATTTCATCGTTTGTTTGATCTTTGTTCAGACGCGTGAAAAACGCCACCAACACGGAGCGCAAGGTGTGAAGAAAAAGATCGAAGGATCGCTGCCACGTGCCACGACAAAAGCATTGGACCGAGGTAGGATATATGTTTCGGTTCATATTTCATTTATAAGATAGGATTTTAGGAGTCCAAGATGTTCCCTTGTTGCTAGACCCACCCTAGGGCTAGAGGGATCACCTCTGTCCCCAGAGGGGATTTGACTGCTCAACAGGTGGGCAACAAAGTTTCGTTACATTTGCAGAGGAGCGCCTCTCTGGACCCCACTGCAAGATATGCCCACTCTGATATGGTCCACATACCATCCCCAAGGCCATGGGAGACAATGCTTTTGAGCTTAGCATTCCCCCATTCCTTGGCCTGCACCTAGTGTTTAACGTGGATCGCCTTCGTCCATACTTTCCGCCATTACTAGACACATCTGACATTTTCGACAAAGTTAAATCCAGATTGCATGGAATAGGCTGAAATGGATCGGATCATGTACACACAACTTGAAATCACTCACCAGCAGAAGATCCAATTATATTGGGTTGTCAAATCTGGCCAACTCCTTCACCAGGGAAAGTGGTTCACCAGGGACCTAGTTCAATATAAATTTCCCCACCTCATGGAGGCTCTAGATGCAATGGGGACCATTGATTCCTATGGGGGGAGGAATGATCCAGGTGGATATTGGTGGCCACCCATATATTCCACCTAGTCATTTTCATCAGTTTTCTTATTTACTATTTTTAGTAGTTTTTTGGGTCCTGAACTTCCAGATCCATTTTGAGGCCCTAAATGGTGTTTTTTGGGCATGATTCCTTCAAAATTTTGAAAAAAATCACATTATGGTTTGTATTCCTCAAAGATATATTTCCAACGAGGTATCATATGCGCCAAATGGAGATAATATGACCAAGTTACGACCCTGAGAAGTTGGTTGCCCAACTAAGCCCAACAAGGTGAATAAACTCTTGGTATTACATCTCCTTAGGTTAGTGTTTTGGTTGTTTATGGTTTTCTATTATTGTTCAATAATAAAAATGCCCTTGATCCTCATTGTAGCATAGTTCAGAGGCATGTAGCCACCACATCTCTTCTTAGAGATAAGCTACCATCACCCGAGCTATTTTGTTTTCCATTTTATCTGTAAGAATTTTTCAGTGTTTGATATTAATGAAATGAAGTGTTATTCTTACTACATCTATGCGTTTATGTTTATTTCTGTATTTTATTGCATTCTTTCATAAATCTGGATCAATGGTATCAGAGCGGCCTGCTCTTTCTCGATATTTCTTTACATGTCCCCAACGAGGTCTGGTTATAAGGAATTAGGACTCAATCTGGTTGAACCTTTACAAGATCAGCCTCGCAAACCCGGACGACCTCCCATGGCGGAAGGAAAGAAAGGCGAGTGAGCAGAAGATCTTATCAAAATATTGCTCGAGGAGGACCTTGAGAATCAAAGGAACATGATGATGGATAACATTTCCTAGATCCTTCAATGAATAACCACCGGAGGCGCATCTTCATCCAGTAGCCACTCTAGAGGTGCCACTCATTTCAAGGTACAAGTAAACTTTGACATTCCCATATTTGAGGGCCAAATAGATGCAGACTTTGTAGATAGATGGTTGAATTTGCTGGAAGGGTATTTTTCGATCCATGATTTCTCTGATCAAGAAAATATTACCTTTGCACTCCCCAAAGTTGTCCCCCATGTCAAAGATTGGTGGGAAACCTACTGTGAACAGAGGGATGAGGAAGAAGCCTCACTTTTTTTAGCCACACCCACTTGGAATTTGTTTCGAGATGGCATTAAGGAACAATATTACCATGTGGGGAGCTATGAGGACAAGTACATCCAATGGACCACTTTGCAGCAGCATAGGGATCAAGACGTGCACGAGCTAACGAATTTGCTCCATACCCTCTGCAAAAAGTTGGGTATTAAAGATTTGGAGAAACACCTGGTGCTCAAGTACTGCAATTTTTAGCACATATACATTCAAGAGGAAATGGATTTTCTCGACATTACCTCACTTGGAATGGCATATCGATATGCCACCAAGATCGAGCAGAAATTTAAGTAGAAGAAGTGAGACTTTGGATCCACAAATCGTAAGCTAGGGAAAGGTGCCCCCAAACTGCAGGACAAGGGGAAAAGCCAAAGCAGGGCCACTCAGGACAACCCACTGAAGGAGCAAGTGAAGAAAAACACCAAAAATCCAAAGAAGGACATGGGGAAGTGGTGTGAATTCCATAAAATCTCCACTCACAACGCAAGTGAGTGTCAGGCCAAACAGTCATTGGTGGTCGAGTTGAAGGCATATGAATCAGATGCATGCTCTGATTCTAAGTCTGAACTAGAAAAGGAATGACAAAGGGAAGAAAATTATTGATGTGTAACCCAGTGCCATCATTTCCACCACCAAGATATAGAAGGAGGAACCCAAAGATCCAGAGGAGGGGGAATTCCTCTTCCATTCCCAAATGTGGGTGAAGGGTTCTCCACTCTAATTCATTGTCGATAGTGAAATAAAAAAGAACCTCATTTCAACACAGTTCGTGAAGCAGCTTGGCCTACCAACCACAACACACCCGCAACCATATACCATCGGGTGGCTTCACCAAGGAAGAGATCTTCGCATCAACCAGGAGTGTCACCTTCTCTAAAACATCAAGCCCTTAACAGATGAGGTACTGTGTGATATTTATCTTGTTGAAGTTTCTGATGTATTATTAGGCCAACCATACTTGTGGAAGAGACATGTTTTATATGACTCTAGGCTTCATTATGTTATTATTAATTTGGGAGATAAGTTGTATAGGATACCATAGATAGTAACATCTTTCGTAATATCTTTGATTACTACAAAGAAATGCAGTAAAATTATTTCCCAAACCAGGAAATTTGTTTTCATTATGATTCACCCACATGGAAAGAAGAATATTATGGTTGTAGCCTCGAAACAAATCTCCCCTGTGCGGCAGAAACATATGGACAAAGTCATGGAGGAGTACAAGGACATTTTATCCTCACCCACAAGGATTCCTTTACACTATGAGGTCAAGCACTCCATTGATCTGATCCTAGACGTGTCGCTGCCTCATGGGACAATATATCGATGCTCTGTTATGGAAAGTGATGAAATCAAGAGACAGATCCAAAAGCTGTTGCAGAAAGGGCACATCAGGCCAAGCTCCTCACCCCGTGGGAGCTGAATCATGTTGGTATAGAAGAAGGACGACACCTGGAGACTATATATTGAATATCGGTTGTTAAAAAATATCACAGTCCAGAATAGGTATCCAATCAGATGGATCGATGACCTCCTAGACCAGCTCATGGGGCGCAAATATTTCAGCAAGATCGACTTGAATTCTGGGTATCACGAGGTACCAATCGAACCCTCCAATGTGTGGAAGACTGCCTTCAAATCCAAGGAGGGCCTCTTCGAATGGATATTCATGTATTTCGGTTTGAAAAATGCTCCCACAACCTTCATGTAGCTGATGGATGACATCTTGTGGCCATTCACCAACTCATTTGTGGTGTTGTACTTGGATGGAATCCTAATCTTCAGCCAGACTTGGGAAGAGCACCTCCAACACATCAGACAAGTCCTCCAAACACTGTGGAAACACAAGAAGTGCACTTTTGGCATGACCCAGGTTCAGTATCTAGGATACATTATTTATGAGAGTGAGGTGCATGTGGATCTAGCCAAGATCCAAGTCATTCGGGATTGGCCAGCCCCAACCACTCTAACAGAGCTCCGCAACTTTTTGGGTCTTGCCAATTTCTACTGCAGGTTCATGCTAGCATTCTCTCATATCACTTAGCCCTTGAGTCAAGTCACCAAGGTATGAGAAAACACACAATTATTTTTCTTCTAAATCTCAACAGAAGACGTTCGTATAGTTGAAAAATCACCTCTGCTCAGCACCCGTGCTCACATTACCAAACTTGTAACAACCATTTGAGATCAATACATATGCCTTTGACTATGCTATTGGGGCAGTACTTCCTCAACAGGGGCATCGAGTGGCATATCACAGTGAGAAACTTTCTAACACAATCCGGAAGTATCCCACTTATGACAAAGAGATGTATTCCATTTTGTAGGCTTGCCAACAATGGAATAATTACATTTTGGGGAGGAAACAGTCTTCCACATAGATCACTGACCCTACATTTCATACTGACACAAGGGAAGTTACAGAAGGATCGCCATTAGAAGTGGTAGACATACTTGCAATAGTTTCATTTGAACATCAAGTACAAGAAGGTAAACACCAATGTGTTGCAGACTGCCTCATTCGACAACCGGTCGTGGTGCTAACAACTGTGCTCAACTCTTGCGGGCACGAGACTTCCGATTGGCCACTTATCTAGATAAGAAATCATGTTGCTAACCACCTCTAGGATGCATTGTTATGTCACCTGGGACACCTTTGTGTTCCTTCAGGCGAGCATTCCAAGATGGTTTTGGAAGTGCACTATAGTCTGGTCGCCAGTGATTTCGGGGCCGAGAAAACAGTGGCAATATTGTAGAAGTATTTCTATTGGCTGAAACTTTGACAAGATGTCGAGAAGTACATTAGATTCTGCATTTCCTGCACCATTTCCAAATTGACCATCAAGAAGCAAGGTCTCTATACTCCACTACTTACCCCCTAGTCGACCTTATGAATGCATCTCCATGGATTACATGTCAGACCTTCCTTCTACTAAGCATGGAAATAACTATGTTTTTGTGATCGTCGATAGATTCTCGAAGATGGCCATTATGGCAACCTGCAAGAAGAATATCACGACAGAAGCCACTGCTAAAATATTCTTTGAACGAGTGTGGGTACACTTTTTGATCCGAAAATATGTCATATCAGATCAGGACAATAGTTTCCTCGGTACATTTTGGTGAAGTATCTGGTTGATTGTGGACACCAAGCTCACAAAGTCCACAACTTTCCATCCCCAAACTTAAGGACATATATAGGTCATCAACAAGATGATCGTACAATTTTGCGCATGTACAACTCAAGGAATCCACACACATGGGATGAGACCGTCCCCTATGTATAACACAGCTATAACTAGGCTCTCCATAGCTCAACCGACCACATCCCCTTTCAGGTGGGCTTGGGATTCTAGCCACTATGTCTCATTGACGTAGCCATGCCATTTGTGGCTACTCAAGAAGATTCGACTCATGTCTAGTCTGAAGCTGACAAGGTGAACAAATTCATTGAGCACATTCAACACATATGCCAATAGGTTCATGACATATTGGACAAAGCCAATGCTAAGTACAAGTAGCGACATGATCGACATCGGGTGCCACACAACTTCTTGGTGGGTGATAAATTTTGGTTACATTTATAGAAGGAGCACCTCTCTCGAGCCAAATGAAAGCTACACCCACTATGATATGGTCCATATACCATCACCAAGGTTGTGGGAGAAAATTATTTTGAGCTTAGCATTCCCGCATTCCTTGTCTTGCACCCACTATTAAATGTGGATCGCCTTTGGCCATACTTTATGTTATTATTGGACACATCTGAAATTGTTGACAGAGTTCAATCCAGACTGCATGGAACAAGCTGCAACTATTCGGCTCATGTACACACAAATTTAAAGCACTTTCTAGCAGAAGATCTAATTCTATCGGGTTTTCAAAGCTGGAACCGTCTTTCACAAGGAAAAGTGGTTCACCAGGGACCAGGTTCAACAAAAATTTCCCCACCGCATGGAGGCTTTGCGGGAAATGGGGACCATTACTTCATAAGGGGGGAGGAATGATCCAAGTGGATATTGGTGGCCACCCGCCTATTCCACCTAGTTAGTTTCATAAGTTTTCTTATTTACTATTTTTAGTATTTTTTCAGGTCATGAACTTCCGGAGCCATTTTGAGGCCCTAAACTGTGTTTTTTGGGAATGATTGCTGTAGCGATTTGAAATAAATCGTGTCAACAATTGTAGTCCTCGAAGATATATTTCCAATGAGATATCATATGCGCTTGGTGTTATATCTCCTCGGGTTATGGTTTTGGTTGTTTAGGGGTTTCTCTTATTATTCAATAATAAAAAGGCCCTTGAGCTTCATTGTAACACAATTCATATGCATGTAGCCACCACATCTCTTCTAAGAGATAAGCTACAATCACCTGAGATAGTTTGTTTTCCATTCTTTCTATAATATTTTTTCACTATTTGAAATGAAATGAAGTTTTATTCCTATTGCATCTCTACGTTTATTTTTATTTATGTATTTTATTTCATTCTTGTTGGCAATATGATGCAGAGTGTTGTCCTTGATGGCAACCCACTGAATGAAGATGAAGACATGCGACTGTTGACATGTGTTGTCCTTGATGGCAAACCACCTAATGAAGTTATTCTTGACTTGTTGGACTTGGTAGATGATGTAAATCTGATATGAAATGATGTTTGTTAAGCAATCTGATGCTGAGTGTTGTCCTTGAATGGCAACCCACTTGATGAAGATGATGGCAACTTACTTGATGAAGTTGTGCTTCATAGAATATGTCTTGATGAACTAAAACTGATGTTTCTACAGTGAGTACAGAAGGCAATGAAGAAAGAAATTCAGCATGTGCTAAATATATGATGAAAATAGTATGTTTCAAGGAATACGCGGATCCGTCTAGGGGAAGTCGCGTATGCACGCGGAAAATAACGTGCCAAGTAGCGTATGGGCAAAAGCGCTCAAAAAGTGCAAAACCAAGGGTAACCACCATGGTATTGACCCATTGTATTGGGTAATGATCCACCTAATTGACCCCGTCCAAGAATACCATCGGAAGTAATGTAGTTTTGGGCTCATGGTATTGTTTTGGCCCATGGTATTGAAAAAGGGTAAACCTATATAAGGAGAAGAAATTCATTGTGCAAAATATAAGTGAGGGTGCAAGATTTCTGAGCTTGAATGAATGCTTCTCTGTGAAGTATATCTGTATGGAAAGGGTAAAGGTTTGATGATAGATCTGAATGTATGATGCACCGATGAAGGAGTGATGAAGAAAGGGATCTAGATCTGTATTGTTCTTGTATCTGCTAGATCTGTTCATGGAAGGCTTAGATCTGAAATGAGGCGAACATCTGTCTGAAGTAAAAGGGTAAATCTGAACTGAATATCTGATCTGAAGAAGTATGCTACTCTATAGTGATTGAAGATCTATACGCTACTTCATCGCAGAGGAAGCGCGTATATACGCGTCTTCGCCGAAGAGAAAGCGCGTATGCGCAATGAAATATGTACATAGGTATACGCTGGTTTGTGTGAACGAAAGCGCGTATATATGCGACATCAGTAAAGGGAAAGCGCGTATGCAAACTAGGGTTTGCTGAAGTCTGTGGTAAGAAATGTCTGATCTGTTCTGCTGGTTTACTGATATCTGTCAGTGAGTTATATGTATTTGTTTCATGGTTGACTGAGCTTAAAAGTATGGAATGGGTCCAGTCTGAAAATATGATGAAACGTGGCCTGCAAGTGGTGTCCTAAAGGAAGCTTTGGATCCAGTGTGAAAATTGATGAAACGTGGTCCATAGAGTTGCTGAGGGTTGTAGCCTTCAGTCAGGGGGTTGTAGCTCCCTTCCAGGTGAGGCTGGTAAACGAGAGCAGGGGGTCGTAGCTCCCTTCCAGGAGAGGCTGGTAAACGAGTCAGGGGGTTGGAGCTCCCTTCCAGGAGAGGCTGGTAAACGAGCGCGGGTGGGTGCCTGCGTGCTGGTAGGAGTCTGCACCAGCACATATGTTGTAAGATGTTTTCTCTATAATAAAATATTGAAGGCTGAGCAACTGCAGCGGTGGTTTTCTCCCGACTTGGGTTTCCACCTAAAAATTCTGGTGTTCATGTGTGATGCTTTGTGTGATGGTTTACTCTGTTCTTACTGCACATGTTTACTGTTTATTAAACATCTGATGAATGAATGATGGAATGATTTAAGTGAAGAACTAATGACATAATTAGATATCTGTGTATACGCGAGTTTCATAAAGTGTATCCGCGTATATACGCGAGTCTGTTTCAGGAAAGTAGTGTATGGGTGTTAGAAGTAAGAAAAAGTAAAAGTTTTGAATATGCAGTAAATACTGATTCACCCCCCCCTCTCAGTATTTTTCCCAACAATTGGTATCGGAGCAGGTCCTTCTGCAGAAGCTTGATCGCTTGAAGGAGATCCGTCGCAATGGGAAGTCAAGAAGGAGTAATGTCTATAAAGCCACCTCTATTCAATGGAAGCAATCTGATATTTGGGATGGTACGAACAAAAGCTTATCTGCAAAATCTTGGTGCAAAGGTATAAGCAATCATGAAAGAATGTGAACTAGAATCTAGAGAAGAAAAGGATACTTTTGTGGATATGCTAGAAGACAAAAATTTGCTTGAAGAAAACAATCATCTCAAAGTAAGCCTAGAAGAAAAGAACATAATCATAGAGACTCAAGAAAATCATCTTGAATCAAAAGAAAAACGCATTGAGGAATTGGAGTGTGAAGTAGTAAGTCTAAGAAAAGATAATGAGAAAGTGAAATCTCTCAATCTTAGATTTGCTAAAGGTTCAAAAACCTTAGATGAGATTATCAAGGTACAACGGTCCCCTCTTATAAAAACAGGTCTTGGATATACTGGGGAATCTTCCCAGACTTCAGCACCAAATTTTCTAAAAATAGCCACAGCTGGTTCTCTACATTCAGCCGCTCAGCAAGGGAACAAAGGATCTTTACAGGTAAAGCATGATCATCTCAATTCAAGGAACACTAACAAGAAGATCGTTCAAAGAAGCTACAACCAATAGGTAAATTCTAATAGAAGATTTCATGAT
This sequence comes from Pinus albicaulis, assembly GCA_034641835.2. Lineage (NCBI taxonomy): Eukaryota > Viridiplantae > Streptophyta > Pinopsida > Pinales > Pinaceae > Pinus > Pinus albicaulis. Next base: position 602,495,009 of record CM076570.1, on the reverse strand, counting down.
CACAGAAATTTCTACTTCAATGGACAATGTTTCTCATGTCACAATTTTGGTCATAAAGCTATTCAATGTGTTGCATATAAAACCATCATGACAAGAGAAGCAAGAAATAAAAGGATGAATATCGAACCGAAGAAGAACACCTACAACAAATTTTTGCCTCTTCAAAACAAAGTTGAATGTACTTATTGCAATAACTTTGGTCATGAAGAATCTGAATGCAGGAGCAAGGTCCAGCCAAAAGAACATGTTCCCTCAAGCTCTAAAGTGTGGAAAGAGAAAGAAATACCGGTTGAAAATTGTGGGATAGTGTTATTTGCAGAAGGTGAAGAAAATCAATGGTACATTGATAGTGGGTGCTCAAGACACATGACAGGTGACAAAAGCAAACTTCTTGCATATGATGCTCTAGAAAAGGAAAAGAAAGTTACTTTTGGAAATGATACTCCTGCTATAATTAAAGGAAAAGGGTCAGTTTTTCTGAAAGAAAAGGTAAAGGCTCAAAATGTCATGTATGTGGATGGATTAAGGCATAACTTGTTAAGTGTAAGTCAAATGTGTGATCAAGGAACAGAAGTGGTCTTTAGTTCAAAAGAATGTGTGGTTCGTGATCTTGATACAGGTAAAATCATTATTAAAGGAAAAAGAAATCCAAGCAACCTGTATGTACTGAACAACATAGATCAATGTTACTTGAGCAAGTCTTCAGAAAATTGGCTATGGCATAGAAGGCTGGGGAATCTGAGCTTCTCTCAAATCAACAAAGCAAACAGACTTCAAGCGGTTCGTGATCTTCCCAATGTCAATCTTCCAGAAAGTATCATATGCAAATCTTGTCAATTTGGTAAGTAGACCAGAGTACGATTTAATGCCAAAGAAGGATCATCAAGTAAGCCTCTTGAACTCATTCATACTGACATCTGTGGACCTATGAGGAAAAATTCATTATGTGGGGAAGAATACTATATCTTATTTATTGATGTCTACTCTAGAATGTGTTGGATCGGGTTCATTAAACACAAAGATCAAGCATTTGAAAAATTTCAGAGCTTCAAAGCTTTGGTAGAAAATGAATTAGATCTAAAAATCAAGTGTCTTAGATCTGATCGAGGAGGAGAATATTCATCAAATGAATTCTTTGAATTTTGTGAACAACATGGCATAAAAAGACAATTCTCTGTAGCAGGCACTCCACAACAAAATGGTGTAGCAGAGAGAATGAATAGAACAATTGTTCAAATGGCTAGAGCTATGCTTGCTGATTCTGGGATTCCTGACATGTTCTGGAGTGAAGCAGCATTTACAGCAGTTAACATTCTCAACAAGTCTCATGTTCGGGTAAATAGTGACAAAACTCCATATGAACTCTGGTACGGTAATTCTCCCACTGTGAAGCATTTTAAAGTTTTTGGAAGTAAATGCTTTATCAAAAATAATGATGAAAAGTGTGGCAAGTTTGAACCTAGATCAGATGAAGGGATATTTCTTGGTTACTCATCTTCAAGCAAAGCATACACATGTTAAAATAAAAGGCTTCGAAAGATTGTTGAATGTATTGATGTTGTTGTTGATGAGTCTCCTGCAGCTCCTAAAGAAGAAGAAAAACAAACAACAAAAGAAGATGATAGTGACATATGGCCTTCTACATCAAATGGAAATGATATAGACAGTGGATCCAATGAAGAACCTGAAAATGATCTATCTGAAAAGGCTCCATCCAAATATGTTCAAAAGAATCATCCTGAATCTCAAATTTTGGGAGACAAGGAATTAGGTGTACGAACAAGGAGAACTCTTGTGGGATCTTCTAGTCAATTGGCACTTCTGTCCACAATTGAACCACACAATGTCAATGAAGCTAGCAAATATGAATGTTGGAATCATGCCATGGATGAAGAGCTTGATCAAATTGAGAAGAATGACACTTGGGAATTGGTACCAAGACCTCATGATAAAAATGTCATTGGAACCAAATGGATTTTCAAGAACAAGTTAAATGAAAATGGGGATGTTGTAAGAAACAAAGCTAGACTGGTTTGCAAAGGGTATACTCAACAAGAAGGTATAGACTTTGAAGAAACTTTTGCTCCTGTAGCTAGACTTGAAGCCATAAGAATGTTTCTTGCTTTTTCAAGTTATCAACAAATCAAAGTCTATCAAATGGATGTTAAATATGCTTTTCTTAATGGTGATCTAGAAGAAGAAGTATATATAGAACAACCAGAAGGATTCATTTTGGGAAATGATGAAAATCTTGTTTGTAGACTTAAAATGGCTCTATATGGTCTCAAACAAGCTCCAAGGGCATGGTATTATCGTCTTGACAAATATCTTCATCAACAAGGATTTTCAAAGGGGTCTGCTGATAGCAATTTATACACAAAAGTTGAAAATGATAAACTATTGATTGTGGTTGTATATGTTGATGATATCATTTTTGGGAGTAACGAAGAATCTATGAGTCAAAATTTTGCTTCTGTCATGGAGCAAGAATTTGAAATGTCCTTACTTGGGGAACTAACATTCTTTCTTGGCTTGCAAGTACATCAAACTACAGATGGTATATTCCTATCACAAGAAAAATATCTTAAGCAAATTCTGAAGAAGTATGGCATGGAAGAATGCAAACCTGTAAGTACACCAATGATAACCGGATGCAATCTCATTTCTCATGATGATTCTCCCACGGTGAATCAACCAGAATACATATCAATGATAGGGAGTCTACTTTACCTCACTGGGACTAGACCAGACATTATGCATGCAGTTAGGATTGTTGGACGATTCCAAGCTAATCCAAAAGAGTCTCACCTTCAGGCTGTTAAAAGAATTTTCAAATATCTACAAGGAACTCAAGACTTTGGTCTATGGTATCCAAAGAACGCTGATCTTACTCTTCATGCTTACACTGATGCAGATTGGGCTAGAAGTGTTGATGATCGGAAAAGAACTAGTGGTGGTGCATTCTATATGGGACCCCGGTTAGTATCTTGGTTCAACAAGAAGCAAAATTCTATTGCCTTATCTACAGCAGAAGCAGAATATGTGGCTGCCACATCTTGTTGCACTCAACTCCTTTGGATGATGCAAACCTTACAAGATTTTCAAATCAAATGTACTCCTCCTGTCCCCATTAAGTGTGACAATACAAGTGCCATCAGTATTTCAAAGAATCATGTTATGCATTCGAAGACCAAGCACATTCCCATCAAGTATCACTTCTTACGAGAACAAGTGCTTGAGCAAAAAGTGAAGTTGGAGTATGTTCCCTCCAAAGAACAAGTTGCTGATATCTTTACTAAACCTCTGCCCAGGGAAGCATTCGAGTATCTAAGACAGAAGCTGGGAGTGTTCTCTGCCACTCAAAAGAACAAATCTGCATAAATTTAGAAAATGGCATTGGATACGCGGGTTTTATGAAACACAGTCGCGTATATACGCGAGTTCATGCACAGAAAACTGCGTATGTCTGATTGTTGACAATTTTCTGTTTGGAGTCAGCTCTCTTCAGCACAGCTGCAGTGCTGCTTGGTATCTCGGATACTGTTTGGTATCTCTGGTGGTGTTCCAGTTCTCATAATTCCATTTCTAATGATTTGATAAAGATTCTTTGATGATTGGTTGAAAGTGTTCAGGATGCACAAACTAAGGGGGAGCCTTAGTCATATGGAAAGGATGTTCGGATGCACATTTTCAGGGGGAGCCCTAGCTTTTCTGAGTATAATGCATTGTTGGCATTATGATGAGTCTGAAATATGTTCTCTTTCTTGAGGACTTTCTGGTGTTGGTTGTGAAAAGTCATGTTTGTATTTTGATGAAAAGGTCATGTTGAGACCCATGATGTAAAATTGTAAATTTCAGTCATGTAAGGACTTGTCAAAATTTGTAAACCCACTTGGTTGGGTAGCTGAGTCAAATTTTGTAAACCCACTTGGTTGGGTAGCTGAGTTAAAATGTGTAAACCCACTTGGTTGGGTAGTTGAGTCTCATATGTAAATCCACTTGGATGGACCTTTGATGTAAGTGTGAGTTATTGGTGATAGGAAATTCATAGAGTCTTGTACTTCATTGAAAATTATGTTTGAAGATTCAGCATGAACTCAGGGGGAGCTTGGCCACTTCAGTATATATCAGATCTGCAGCACACTTCTTCCACATGCGGAGAAAAGGGGGAGAGTATGTTGTTTTTTATTCACCCTTTGCCCTTGATGTCAAAGGGGGAGAGTGATATGGTGTTTGAATGAAGAGAAAGAATGGTGTCAAAAATGGGGAGTGTGACATGGTATCATTGTATTCTTAATGTACCTATCTGCTGTGATGATCAAACACCATCGTGGTTGCCATCAAGTCCAAAGGGGGAGATTGTTGGCAATATGATGCAGAGTGTTGTCCTTGATGGCAACCCACTGAATGAAGATGAAGACATGCGATTGTTGACATGTGTTGTCCTTGATGGCAAACCACCTGATGAATTTATTATTGACTTGTTGGACTTGGTAGATGCTGTAAATCTGATATGAAATGATGTTTGTTAAGCAATCTAATGCTGAGTGTTGTCCTTGAATGGCAACCCACTTGATGAAGATGATGGCAACTTACTTGATGAAGTTGTGCTTGATAGAATATGTCTTGATGAACTAAAACTGATGTTTCTACAGTGAGTACAGAAGGCAATGAAGAAAGAAATTCAGCATGTGCTAAATATATGATGAAAAGAGTATGTTTCAATGAATACGCGGATCCGTCTAGGGGAAGTCGCGTATGCACGCGGAAAATAACGTGCCAAGTAGCGTATGGGCAAAAGCGCTCAAAAAGTGCAAAACCAAGGGTAACCACCATGGTATTGACCCATTGTATTGGGTAATGATCCACCTAATTGACCCCGTCCAAGAATACCATCGGAAGTAATGTAGTTTTGGGCTCATGGTATTGTTTTGGCCCATGGTATTGAAAATGGGTAAACCTATATAAGGAGAAGAAATTCATTGTGCAAAATATAAGTGAGGGTGCAAGATGTCTGAGCTTGAATGAATACTTCTCTGTGAAGTATATCTGTATGGAAAGGGTAAAGGTTTGATGATAGATCTGAATGTATGATGCACCGATGAAGGAGTGATGAAGAAAGGGATCTAGATCTGTATTGTTCTTGTATCTACTAGATCTATTCATGGAAGGCTTAGATCTGAAATGAGGCGAACATCTGTCTGAAGTAAAAGGGTAAATCTGAACTGAATATCTGATCTGAAGAAGTATGCTGCTCTATAGTGATTGAAGATCTATACGCTACGTCACCGCAGAGGAAGCGCGTATATATGCGTCTTCGCCGAAGAGAAAGCGCATATGCGCAATGAAATATGTACATAGGTATACGCTGGTTTGTGTGAACGGAAGTGCGTATATACGCGACATCAGTAAAGGGAAAGCGCGTATGCAAACTAGGGTTTGCTGAAGTCTGTGGTAAGAAATGTCTGATCTGTTCTGCTGGTTTACTGATATCTGTCAGTGAGTTATATGTATATGTTTCATGGTTGACTGTGCTTAAATGTATGGAAAGGGTCCAGTCTGAAAATATGATGAGATGTGGCCTGCAAGTTGTGTCCTAAAGGAAGCTTTGGATCCGGTGTGAAAATTGATGAAACGTGGTCCATAGAGGTGCGGGGGGTTAGCCTTCGATTCGGAGGTCGTAGCTCCCCTTCCGGTGAAGTTTTGTTAACGAGATCGGTCGTAGCTCCCTTCTAGGAGAGGCCCGGTAAACGAGTCGGAGGGTTGGAGCTCCCTTCCGGGGGGGGGGCTGGTAAACGAGTGCGGTCGATTGCACAACGTCTTTAGCGTAGAGTATGCACCAGCACATATGTTGTAAGATGTTTTCTCTATAATAAAATATTGAAGGCTGAGCAACTGCAGCGGTGGTTTTCTCCCGACTTGGGTTTCCACCTAAAAATCTTGGTGTTCATGTGTGATGCTTTGTGTGATGGTTTACTCTGTTCTTACTGCACATGTTTACTGTTTATTAAACATCTGATGAATGAATGATGGAATGATTTAAGTGAAGAACTAATGACATAATTAAATATCTATGTATACGCGAGTTTCATAAAGTGTATCCGCGTATATACGCGAGTCTGTTTCAGGAAAGTAGCGTATGGGTGTTAGAAGTAAGAAAAAGTAAAAGTTTTGAATATGTAGTAAATACTGATTCACCCCCCCCTCTCAGTATTTTTCCCAAAAATTCCTACATAAGTTTGGATCACACAATTATAACACAAATAGATAGCCTATGAGTGGTTAGGTTTGAATACCTCAAATCTTAATAAGAGTTAAAATATAGAATATTCTATTTCCTTCTTCATCATAATCATGTGGATATCCCCTTTTCCATGAATAATAGGGACTAACATGGCATCCTCTCAAATTACGGTGGCCAAAATAGGAAGTTCAAATTTCAAGGCATATCTTTCACATACAAACTCTGATTGAGGTTTTTTTTGCATAGTTGGGAAACTATCTATGTGTAGAATTCGAAAAAAAATTGTTGCATTAAGGTGGCAAAGTTTTACCCCCATAAACTTCATTTGATTCCTCAAAATTCCCCTAAAAGGTTTTAGAACCCAGTTTTCCAAACTACGTCCCGCAAGTAAAACTGGTCTTGTGAACTTATTCCTCCACTTTTTGCACTCTGAAAGCATTGAGATGGATGAAAATCAATATAATGATTCAATATGGATCATACCTCCCCATTTTGGGAGGCTTTTGGTCGCAAAATATTTTCCTAAAGGATTTGAGCAAATTTTTCCTCCACCTTCTCTCGAGTGTATTGTTTAGATTTATCTTCGTATTTGTCCTTTCAACCAAATTTTCAAAAGGTCCTACTGCCCTTGTCTTGTAGTTCTAGGCCTCTTCTACAAAATTACATCTTCTGTCAAATTTTTCTAAGCATATAGTTCCAAATATTCTACATAAGGTAGGGCCTATTCCTCTTCCTTATCTAGCATGGAAGGCTCATATAACTTCAGATTCTCCATATTCACAACTGAGTAAATGTGAATGTATGGGGGTATACTGGGCCTCTAGGTCTTATCTCCCATCTCTTCAATATCTTAAAGGAACCATACCACAGATCCTTGATTTTCTTACCATGGCCCTGTAGCCACTCATTGTTCAACTATAACCATACTCTGTCTCCCACCTTAAAATAATTCTCTGTTCTATGCTAATCAAGCCTGACCTTGTATTTTTCTTATGAGTGGTGTAGTGTCTCATGTACCTGTATATGGATTTTCCTATTCTTTTCTACAATTTTTTTTGTCTCTCAAAGCATCTTGATCCATATTTATGAAGGAACGCAATAAAATACAAAAATAGACATAAAAATAGATATGCAATGGAAATAAAACTTCATTTCATTAATATCAAGTAACAAAAATATGTTTAGAGACATAATGGAAATAAAATAGCTAGGGCATTGGTAGCTTATCTTTGAGAAGAGATGTGGTGGCTACAGGCCTCTAAACTGTCTTACAATGAGGCTCGAAGGCCTATTTATTGTTTAGAAACAATGGAAAATCTAAACATCCAAAAACATAACCCTACGAGATGAAGTGCCAAAAATGTTGGCCCCGTTTGGGTAAATTGGTAAAGCAATATTTCCGGGGACATAACTTTAGCATACGATCTCCGTTTGATGCGCTAAATACGTCATTAGAAATATCTATCTGACTACTAAAATTTTTGAGTGAGAAAAATTAGTCTGTGACCCATGTTTCTCTTGATTTTCCCAAAAAAAACGTCGTTTAGGGCCTCAAAACAGCTCCAGAAGTTCAGGACCCGAAAAACTGCTAAAAATAGCAAGTTGTGCTGAAACTGAAAAAAATAAAATAAATGATGGTGGGGTTCCAGATGGAATAGGTGGGTGGCCAAAAATATCCACTTGGATCATCCCCCCCCCCCCCGCCTCGGCCCCTTAGGAAGCAATGGTCCCCATTGCGTTGAGTTCCTCCATGGGATGAGGCAAATTCTGTTGAACTTGATGTTGGATTTTTCGAAGATGTTATGGACCCTCAGGCGGACGTATTGGATGCATTCAATAAATTTGGTTTCTTGATTAGCCTCAGATATTACATGTGTGGATTATGTCTTTGTGGTCTCATGAGGTATAGCAACATCATGTGGCGGTGCGCTTGGGGTCAGATCAATGGAGTGCTTGATGTGACAGTGTAGAGGAACCTCTATGGGTGAGGAACAAATTCCCTTGTATTCCTCCATGAATTTGTCCATATGCTGCTGTCGTGCAGGGGAGCCCTCTTTCGAGGCTGTGGCCACAATATTCTTCTTTCCCTGTGAGCGAATTGTAATGCAAATAAAATTCCTGGTTTGGGAAACAATCTTACTGCGTTGTTTTGGAGTAGTCAAAGAGATGGAAGGAGGCAATACTACCTCTTGTATCTTATACAATTTATTTCCCAAAGTAATAATAACAACATGAGGACACCTAGACTCATACACAACATGTCACTTCCACAAGTATGGTTGGCCCAATAATACATCAGACACATCAAGAGGAGAAACATCACATAGTACCTCATCTGTGAATGGATTGATGCTGTAAGGAAGGTGACATTACTGGTGGAAGCGGAGATATCTTCATTGGTGAAGCCACCCAATGGTATATGGTTGCAGGTGAGCTATGGTCAGTAGGTCAAGTTGCTTCATGACCTCTGCTAAAATGAGGTCTTTTTGGCTTCCGCTATCGACAAGGAATTGAAGTGGAGATCCCTTCACCCACATCTACAAATGGAAGAGGTGCTCCCCCTCCTCTAGATCCTCAAGATCCTCCCTATAGCTTGGTGGTGGCAATAATGTCACTGGGATCTGCATCAGTGATCTACTTCCCTTTATCGTCACCCTTGTCTATTTTTTACTCAGGATCAGGACATGCATCTGATTTGGGTGCCTTCAGTTCGGCCACCAACGATTTTTTAGACCAACATTTGTTTGTGCTATGAGTGGGGTTGCTATGAAATTCACACCACTTCCCCATGTCCTTCTTTGGATTTGTAGTGTTGTTCTGAGTCGCCCCACTTTGGCTTTTCCCCTTGTTTTTCGGTTCAAGGGCACCTTTCCTTGGCTTCGGATTCGCGAATCCAAAGTCTCACTTCTTCTCCTTAAATTTATGCTCAATATTGGAAGCATAGCGATATACTATGCCAAGCAAGGTAATTTCGAGGAACTCCATTTCCTCCAGAATGTATCTATGCAAACAACTACAGTAATTTAGCATCAATTGTCTCTTTGAATATTTAATACCAAACTTTGTGCGCAGGGTATGGAACATATTCGTCAATTCATGCACATCTTGATCCCTTTTTTGCCGCAACGAGGTCTATTAGTCATCCATAATTTTTACTATCTGTAGATGACTATATATTGGTCCTAGATTTCTAAAAAAAAAATTCCATGAACATTGTGAGTTTTAGAAATCTCACTGCCTTCATTATCCTTAAAGAAATATTTTCACTATTCTACCATTTTTCCATTCCATGGTCACCCTGCTACTCCTAAAAGACTTCTTATGTGCTTTTACCTACCTTTGTTCTTGTAGTTGGCTAGGGTTTTTGAGGGATTTTTTTTTGGTTTCATGACTTTCATGGTTAAATCAGCAACAAGGATTGTATCCTAATGTTCTTACACCTTCCCCTATCCTTAATATACCTTCATAAACACTTCCCATCACTCCTATCCCTCAAAATCATCATTTTTCTACAAAACCTAGCCTATTGCTACAATTTGACACTTTTCGAGATTAGGCCTGTGTTTTTCCCTTTTGGACCCCTTCCCCTCACTCAATCCTTGAAATTCCACTTTCCCCTACTCTCTAAAATCTATCCCTATCCCCCAAAATTTCCCCAAGAATTTAGACAAACCTTAACCCCTTCATTCCCCTCCCTCTACAAGGCAGTCCTAGATCCCCTATTTTGCCTACACCAAACCCTAATTTCCCCTTCCATCTAAGCTAGGGTTTGCTATGGAAAAGAGGCATAGGATAAAATGAGGCATATGATAGGTCATATCAGCAAGAATAAAGCCATACTAACTCATAAACATTATGCCTCCATCATTTTCCAAGAATTCTTTCCAAAGGACAAATCATTTGCCACACCTAGGGCCAATTTTTCTTCAAACTATGTTTCTAACCAAACATCGATGAATTTGACATAAATGAGAGCGGTTTTTGTCCATCATAGGTCCAAGAAGAAAAAACTCCTTCATGTTTTACACAGGTATCATGGTTTGGGAGCAATGTCAAAAATACAGGTTTCACAGGAGAATTGCTGCACTTCTGGAGTGACCTTGGGAAAATCAGGTTTTCTCATAGCTGGAGTGTCTAAATGACTTTCATGATGGGTCAAACGACCACTAAACCAGAATATATTTCCAATGAGCTATCATGAGCTCAATTTGGAGATTAGGAAGGCATCCAAAAGTTGTCTGCACCATCACTCTGCATTTCTGCACCATCATTCAACACTTTTTGACCAATATTGGGTAAATCAACTTTTGATAGGCCATATCAAGTCCAATTAGAGAAAAAAGGGTATATTTGGAAATTATACAGGATAAAATTTCTAATGAGCTATCATGATCTTAATTTGAAGTTGAGGAAGGCATCCAAAAGTTGTTTGCACCAGCACTTTGCATTTCTGCACCATCATTCAGAATGTTTTGACTAGTCTCGGAAGAATCAACTCCAATCAGAGAAAAAAATGTATATTTGGAAAGTAGATAGGATATTATTTCCAACAAGCTAACCTAGGCCCAATTTGGACACCGGGAAGACCTCAAAAATCTCTATACAAATTGGAGCTGCGCATTCAGGATTTTCCTGACTCATGGGCAGGCACTGTGCCTTTGCCTGACCCATGGGTAGGCGCTATGCTTTTTCTTGACCCGTGGGAAGGCGCTGCACCTTTGCCTAACCCGTGGGAAAGCGCTACACATTTTCCCAGGAAGCCCTAAATGCATTCAGGTGTTGCGCCCAAGAGAGCCCGACACTTGACTCTACGTGCAGGCGCTACGCGTTGGGCAGGCAGACCCGGAAACACGTGCAGGCGCTATGCATTGGGCAGGGAGGACCCGAATCTATGTGCAGGCGCTATGCTTTTTCTTGAAGTTCCTCCTTCACCTACAAGCACCTAAAAAACATCAAAAGCTCCTTCAAGTTGACATCAAAATACTTTCAAGGGCATTACAAATTTGGTAGGTGGATATCTTGCTCTCTTCTACAGTGAATTTTGATGGTTTAATGACAGAGGAAATTGACCAAACCCTAAGGAGTGAAAAACCCTAAATATTCATGCTAAAACCTTGTTTAAACCTACAAACAAGAATATATCAGTCAAAGTAGGGTATCAAGTAGTGTGGGTGCAGTTATTTGAAGTTAACCATTCAACAAAGCTTAAAAGGCTCAGTCATACACCTACACCTTCCTCTCACTCACTTGCAAAGGCTGCCTTTCGCCATCATTCCAATTCACTTGTCATATCAAGTTTCACAAGCAGAGCTAGGGTTTGTTTCAAAACAAAAATAATAAAAATTTCAGGAGAGGGAGGAAATGGTAGTGGTGAAGAAATTCCAGCGCTAATAAGGGAAAAAAAAATGAAGAAACAAACAATGAGGGTAGGATAAGGCAGTAAATAACATGGTCATAGGTCCAAGAGGTCTGAGAGTAATAAAGCAGAGAACAAAAATAATGATGGCAATAAAACAAAAAACCATGATGAAGCACCTAGCAGCGGTGATGAGAGCAGTGAAAAAAGCATTGAAGCAGTAAAGAAAATGAGTATGAAAACAGTAAGGCAATTAGTAGTCAAGATAATGAAAGAGAGGCTGAGGTCATAAAGCTAACATCAGTGAGACAAAGGGCAAAGTTGAAGAATCAAATAAGTGAAGAAAGTGCAGTGAGGGAAATAAGGCTTATGAAGGATATAATGGAACCAATGAGGCTAAAAATCAAGAAAACATTGGAATTGTTGCTCAAGTTCTCTATAGGCCTCCCAAACCCCATAAGAAATATATCTACAAATTTTGGGAACTTTTTGAATTTTTTTTGTTTTTTTCTGATTTTTTAAGGCTTGAAAGCACAACACCCTTAGCGCTACGCTTTCACCTCAGGCATCCTTAGGAGAAAAAATTTGCATTTTTAGAATCCTTAGCTCAAGTGCAACATGCTCACCAAATTGCAAAGCATTTGGAAAATTTTTGGTCCCTCAAAAGGCTAAAAAGCACCTCATTTTTCACCTTTCTGCCTCATTTTCAGGATTGACGCGACACCTAGAGCAGCCTTGGGAGATCCAATTTTTGGTTAGGTAAATGGAGCCCAATAAGAAAACCAAGGGAATTTTTGGAAATTATACTTGACAAGCTTTCCAACGAGCCATCACGGATCCTATTCCGACATCGAGAAGGTCATCAAAACTTGGCTGCAAGTGGACCCATTTTTCTTGTGCATGCGCTATGCCTTCAAACCTCATTGTTGCGCCTTTAATGTGCAAAAGTCAACGAAAGACACTCATTTATGGAAAAATGATATTGTAGTGTTTTTTTGGGGCAAATCACTCCAAAGTTAGGTGCTAAGAGTTATATTTGCATTAATTTCATGAGATATTTTTTGTCTTGGGCCTTGCATGGTCTCTTAGACATAAATGACATTTATGGGTGTTTTTGACATTTTCAAACCCTAGTTAGGGTTTTTTCCCTCCTTTTCTAGATAAATAGAGCACGAGGGCCTTATTGTAAAAGGTTGGCATTTGATGACTCTCGGGAGCAATACATAGTTTTTTTGGAGATTGAAGAGAAATTGGTGTTGTGGAATTTGTGGATGGCTTGTTTTGATTGATGATGGAGAAGGCTTGCTTGCAGGATCCCTGAGCATGGTTAATGGTGATGTGCTTCCATTCAGTTCTTGTTTTCTTATGTATCATTTTTTTACATCCTTCTATATTGCAGTAGAACAAAGGTTTTAGACTAAGAAATGTATTTCAAAGGCACCTTAGCTCTGTTTTTTCTTCACTGCCTCTATGTTTTCCTCTGCTAGGTCAGTTTAGAGAATTCTTAGTTGCTCTCTAGACCCACCCAAACTTGTTTATCTTATGAATGATTCAATACAGTAGATATAAAAGATGTTTTTATGGTTAGCCCTGCTTGTTTGATGTCACTAAAACATTGTTCTTGAGATCTTTCTTTGAAGTACCACTAATTAGGTTTTTCCAAAGAGGCTATGTTTTCATCATACCCTTTGTCCATTCTTGAAAGGTTGTTTTGGATATCTCTATGGCTATGATCAATGATGTTTAGGAGTTCCCTCTTCTTTTATCTATGTTAAATGTCTATCTTAAAGGTTTTCTAACCTTGAAGGTGAAATAACTATAGGTTAAATAAGTTTCTTGCCTTCTATATTTCATTGGATTGTTTGTCTTAGATTCTTATCTGCTTAAGTTTAATCAAAGAGTTATTGGTTTGCCTTGTCTTATGAATACTTATTTATGCTAAATAGTGTTGAAGGCCCTTTTTGTTAAAGTATTTGACAAAGGATTCTTAAATACCCTTTGCCCTACTTTGTTCACAAACTTGATGTTCATTTCATCTCACACAAACCTTGAAAACCCATTTGACCATGTTAGATTTTCCCTGTGATGCATCCTGATTTATTGTTGAAATTTTCATGACTTTTTATAGACTCCATAGCCTAATGACTTGAATATTTCCTCACTCCATCTATTCTACTTGATCATCTACCCAACCAAAACAAACAAATAAACCCTAAACTTAACAACTAGCCTAAAATCAAACACTAAAAGCAAACAAGTTCACATCCTTTGCACAGAATAGAGAGAGCCCTCTCTGAGTCCAGGAAGGCTAGGTCCTAGGACTCCAAATATTGGTCTAACTTTAACCTTGTTCATTTGTTCTCACCAATCTAACAAATTATGGGGACCTAACATGGTCCATTGGATGTACTTGTCCTCATAGCTCACCACAGGGTAATATTGTTCCTTGATGCTGTCTCAGAATGAATTCCAAGTGGGTGCAACCGAGAACAGAGAGGGTTCGCTCCCCTTATTTTGTTCACAGTAGGTTTCCCACTAGTCTTTGACAAGGGGGGAAACTTTGAGGAGTGAAAAAATAATATTTTCTTGGTTGGAGGAATCATGGACCGAGAAATACCCTTCCAACAAATTAAACCATATATCTACAACATCTGCATCTATCTACCCTTCAAATACAGGAATGTCAAAGTTGACTTGTACCTTGAAAGGAGAGGCACCTCTAGAATGGCTACTGGATGTAGATGCACTACCAGTGGGCAGTTGTTGAAGGATTTGGGAAAATTTATCCATCATCACGTTCATGTGAATCTGAATTAAGAGTTTCTAAAGTAGTAGATTCATTAGATATTATCAAAATATTAAAGTTAATGGACTCTTCAATAACTGGTACAATAAGATGCAATTCTATGTCACATACCCCTTTAATCTCATAGTCTTGGGCTGCATTCTCATGCTGCTAAAAGTAATAATTTTCAAAAGGATTTGTAATCTGATTTTCCTCGATCATTGACCCAGAAGATGAATAAACCGATGGACTGTCAATTTCGTTTTCTTGTTTAAAATAGTTCTCATACTCCTAATCATGAAAAGATGGACAAGGATGAAAAACTTTGTTAACTTCATGGGATATGACTTGATTGCTAGGATGTATATCTGTTTCATCTTCAAGCAAAGAAGGAGTTGATGTGTGTTGTGAATGATCCTTTGTATCGAGGTAGATAAACTTTGTTATTTTATGATGAGAAGAATATTCATGAATGGCCTCTATGATCTCATAATACAGACACTCTTTATCACCAAAAGCCTCTTCAAGGTATTGAATGAAATCTTCAAAGGATTCACAACAATATTTGGACAACGAGAATGAATGGAAATAATTTCCATAAAACTAAAAGAATTTTGTGTAGAAATATTTAAGAGAGAATAAGCTACCTGGCTTCAACCCTTCATACCATGATCTTGCTTTCCCTTCTAGGGTAACCATAAAAATTTTCATCAAACAGTCCTCGTGAAAAGTAATCCCAAGCTGATGTACATGCCAATGAAATTTTATTAGGTGTAGAATAACCTCATCCTCATTTCCATCTATGAATTTAGGAAGATAAGTTTGCAAATCTATGCAAGGGATTCAATTTGGAAAACCAAGAATGTGAGCATGATTCATAGGGGCATACCTTCTATCAGTTGAATCCATCTTGAAATTAGTGAAGTCACCAAGAATTTCTTGAAGCTGCCAGTTTTTGATCAGTGGAGTTTCCATGAAAACTCTAAACCTTTGGATTCTTCGACACTGGAGCCGCCAGGTGAAAGATGTATAACCTTTCTTGTGCTTGAACATTGTTCACTATCACTAATCAGAGCTAATATTTGTCATTATTTCTCAGGAAATATTTAACCTTCACTCCCCAGAAATAGCACCATAAATGTTATCACTCCCCCTAACTTCCCAAGGCTGAGAGTGGGATTGAAGGAAGGTAACCACATACTAGGATTTTGGTCAAGTATCTAGCCCTACCATGACTAGAGAGGGCTCTCTCGTTGCCACTTTGTAGTCAATGTATTGACTATATATCTATTGATATTAGGCTAGGTGTGTAAGCTCAGTAAATAGGATTTTTGTTTGATGTTTTAAGTGCTAGATAGGAATGTCAGTGAGAAGGCTAGGTCTAGGGTTTTTAGGTCTGAATTCCAAGGTCAATTTGCAGAGAATGTGTGAGGCTAGATAGGTATCTTGAAAGCATGCTTAATTGGTCATTGAGTATAGGATGAAGTGATATAAAGTCTGAATGAGCACTGAGGTGACTCATTCATTTAGAAGAACATATACATATCATGTAAACCTTGTATAAAACATAGCATGAATAAACATGATTTCTGCTTATAAACATACAAGATAAACACATGGAAGCATGTATCTGAAAGAGTAAAATATATCATTCAACATGAATAGATAAACATACAGAGAAAGAAAAAATTCTCCAATGCATACCACAATATTCTCAACACAAGTTCTGCAAGGTTGTCTTTGATTTCATTCCAAACAGGTTGTACAATAGCTCCATTGCAAAATAAGACAATCCAACCCAAAAAAAGACTAAAGAGAGTCTACTTGTAGATAATATGAACCATGACACCTCATTAGGTTGAAATCCCATCCAAAATGCATCATAAATACATAATATGAGTCATTTCATAGATTCTAGGGAGGTTAGAAACCATTCCCTCAATTTCAACTATGAACAAGGAGTGTGTGTCCCTGACATTAAATTACATCTTCCCTCATGATAAGAGGAAAAATAAACTCAATTACTCTAATTCCAACTCATAGGAAAGAAAAAACTCGAATTTATGACATTTTCTAAGCTTGAAAAGTGTCTTGAGGAATCCAATGTAGATGTGTAACATTTATGACAAAAACGTAGCCAAATTTTATAGAAGTGTAGCAGATGTTTGCAGCCACTTTTGAGGAAGTTTTAGGAGTCCAAATCCAATTTTGAAAGAACAGTCAACTATACCTGTGTGTATAATTTCAATAACATCTTTAATTTTCCAAAATGACCCATGGGAAGGCCTCCAAAAATTCATTCTCCCAAGGTTACTCCAGAAGCGTAGAAAGGCCTCCAAAAAAGTGGCATAAGCATAGAAAATGAGTGGTTATTTGTCATTGTCTCCAAAATTAAAGCTTGTCATGTAAAGAGGCTTCCTGATCCGTGATGTAATATTCAAAATGCATCCAACCATATAAATAAATCATCATTTTTATGCCCCTAAAATAAGCGTAGAAAAATTTTGCTACACTTCTGTGAGGACACATTTCTAAAATTGCCAAAAACCCAGAATTTTCCAAAAAAAAATATGCAAAAATAGGGCTTAAATATGGGTCAATATCTCTTTAAACATAATTTTTTTAGCAAAAATGAGAGAGTTTATTTTTCTTTGGAAATTTAGAAACAACAGCCTCCTCCATTTTTGAAAAATACTTTCCCGTTTTCTCATACTCCAAGTTTTAATTTGATCGCTCACAATTTGCAGAAAAGTAGCACACTCTGAGTAGACGGATAGTGCCTAATTTTAGAGTTATTTTGGAAGTATTCCCTGAGGATTTCTGGACTGAACGTGGCATGTTTGGAAAGACTAGTATTTCTACTACAAAATGGAGTCATCAAGCACTATAAACCCCTGATCCAAACCCCTGAAAATTTGATTTGAAGACAACCTGTCCAAAAGTGCAGAAAACGACCTGGAGAAACTGTATTTTGAGAATTTCTCTCAAACCATAACACCTTTTCATAAATTTAAGGAGGTTTTTTTTTAGCCTATTATTCACAAAAACCTCTTTCACGTTTGTAAATGTCATCTCTATTACTTCATAAACTGATTTTGAAGAAAAAAATTCCCTGTGTGCAATGTGAACCCTTGCTTGATCACACAACTCTGAAAATGATGCCATGGGTCTGAGTTGGCTCAATCTTGGAATGATGACCTCCCTTATGAAATTTCTTCTCACTCTCCATAGTAATTTTGAACACAATCAAACCCTCCTAGATGAAATGAGTGGGTAGGGATGAGTGGATTTTGAAAAACAAGGGATATGGATAGGGTAGGTTTAAGGGTAATGATGAGGTATGAGGAGGTTGAGGAAAATTCCCAAAAAAATTGAGTAGGGAAATGTGTTAGATCATGATACAGATGGAATCACTTGAAATGGGTATGGCAAAGTGAGTCAAAATAGGAAAAAATAGATATTTTCCAGTTTTGTTGGGGACTTAGGGTTTTGATGGAAGAAGGGTAAAGGGAACAGTAAGTGGTAGGGGGTGTTGTGGTAGGGTTTGTGAAGGACGAGTGAAGGACGAGTGAAGGTTTATATGGTGGGAAAAGGTTCTCCAATTGCCTAAACCAATTAAGAAATGAGAAACCATAAAATAGAGGAAAGAAAAACTCTAATGATGGAAAACAATCATACAATCTTGAATTTAATTGAAGAAGGCTTTGGAATGTCAACCTAATAGTTTTGGATGTCACGTTAGGTTTGAGGAACAATTTGTAATCTTCGAGGTCTATGTCCATGCCCTTGAACCACTTTTCTCCATGACTAGGAATACTAGTTGTTTAAGAAATCACCTCTACTGATTGGTTAAACTACACACCTGCAATGATGACCTTTCCCATGTTTACACTTGTGGAAAATAAGCTTTTAAATTGAAGACAATATCCCTCCTCCATGATCTTCTCACATAACCTCAAACATCTAGTCCTCTCAAAAAATCTTTTGGCCAAGGGTGAAGCATTGATTTCATGCATTGTGAAGGGTTCTAACCTGAGGTGGCGCCGTCCCTTGAAATTATTCTTCTCACACTCCATCTTGTTTATCTCTGAAAGGATGAAAACCCTAGTGGTTTGTTGGGATGGGTATGTGTAGTGAAATTTAGGAAAAACAAAGTGTAGGGATGGGGAAGGTTTAGAGGGTGAGATTAAGGGTTATGGATCTAAGGAAAATTTTACAAAACATTCAGTAGATAGGGTTGTATGCTAGCTCCATGTTGGGAGTGAAATTAAGTTAAATGGATGTGTGGAAGGTGGTTAAAACAAGGAAACACGGGAAATTTCCAATTTATCACTATGTAAATTAGCTAGAAATTTAGGGTTTCATGAAAATGGCTATTAGGGAGGATATGGATGGTGGGAGATGTGATTATGAGGTATATAAGAGGTGTAGGATAATGTTTATATACTAGGGTTAGGGTTTATTTAGCTGGAGTATTTCAATAACATGAAGAAGTGATGATATAGAGAAGTGTAGAGTGGGCATGAAATTTAATAAAAACTTAATGATTTAACTATAGGAGGTTATAAAGATTATAACTTATTGTTGTGAGAGGTCCAAGGAGTAGTTCCCACAAGCATTGAGCTTGTTTGAATGGATTTGAAGCCAAAAACCTAAGTTCTTCCATCCTTCCATAAGCGTAACAACAAGCTCCAGAAGCGTAGCAACAGGCTCGAAAATCGTAGCAACGGGCTCCAGAAGCATAGAAATAGGCTCCAAAAGCATAGCAACAGGCTCCAGAAGCATAAAACTTTTTCCTTGAAGTAATGTCTCGCCTTGGTTTTGAACCCTTGACCACTAAGGAGTGAAATTGAGGCAATAGAGGAGCTCTACCGCACAACAAAAGAGAATGGAGTCGTCTAACGAGCCGGAGGAATTGCCCGGACGGTCAAAATTGGCCGGAATCCGGGCCAAAAAAATTTAAAAAATCTTGCAGAAACAGTGTTTGAATCCTGATTTTGACATTGGCAATGGATTCAGCACCATCAAAAATCTGTAGGACACCCAAAATATTAAACTTTGATAGTTATAACATAGATTTAGAAAAATTCCTGCCGGATTTTCTGAAAATCTTATCGGAATTTTCATGATTTTCAGGGCGATTCCTCTGGCTAGTTAGACTACGGCAAAGAGAATAATGTGTTTGGATGAGCTTTTTTTTGTCCTTTATAGCTTTGAAATGAATTTTTTGTTATGTATTGAAACAATAAGACAATTTTTCCTTTTGAAATATTTTGACATTAAAACACATTTTTAAATAAGATAAAATGTATTACTTATTCCTCCTAAGTATTCTAGCTCCCTTTTAAAATACTTATGAGTGAAATGAAGGATTGTTTGCCTTGTTTGACGGCAAATTGGACTTTTTCAAAGGAAAGATAATGACACCTAGACAACAGACCTAGATGAGATGGAGTGAATGACCTAAAAATTATAAATGAAAACGAATGGGATGAATTTTAAAGTGATGATGGCCATGGATGATATGAGGGAGAAATACTTCTAACCTAGACTCCTCCAATGACCAAAATATATTTTGAAAAAAACAAAATTTTTGACCTATGACTACTAGAAAATTAGTTGAAAGAGTATGTTTGATCACTGAAATATTGACACTAACATTGGCTCTAGCTAGGGATGGCAGCCCCTTCAAGTGGTGTAAATAACACTGTAGAAAAAGTAGCCTCATCCATTTGGCGATGGAGTCAAAAACTGGAAATCAAAAAACTTTGACAAACTCAAAATGATGAAATAAAACTGAAAATAACTTTCACTCAAAAACTGACTTAACTAATGACTGAAAATATTATGGCATCACACCATCGGGATCTTGGGGAATTCACCTTGGGCTTCAAATCCTCATGATAAATACCCACCTACTGAATATGTATATACAATCATGCGATATGATCCCTCCAGTGCAACCAATCCAGCAAATGGCTACTTACTTTAATCACGCTCATACTTTCCTTGAGCAGGAAAAAGGAACAAAAGGTAGGCTATTCAAAGTCACCCATTGAACATGTGCTCATATTTCATAAATACAAGAAGATTCATCTTCCCATACGGCTGGAACAAACTAACCAAAGGATCATGAAGAATGTGCAACACAATCTTATCTGGATGAATTAAAACAAGAAAACAAACCTCCTTCCAAACTGTTGGTTTGTCTATGTGATGAAACTGATCACCTTCATCAACGAGTGTTGCAACATCGACCTTCATTACTGGCTCTAACAAACTGGAAATAGGGTCTTCAATAATATCAAGAGAAATGGAAGTTTTTTCTTGAAAATATTCATTTGAAGTAGCCATATTGTCAAAAGAAAAAATGTGCACATCCATAGGATCCAAGACAAACTCCTCTTCTTCAACAGACTCTTCAGTTTCTGAACTTGGAGGAAGATCATCATCTGAAAAAGGCTTTAAAACAAACTCTTCTTTTTCACTACTTTTCTGCAACTTATGATGGTCAATTTGAAGCCTAGCATCTTCAAAATCTGAAGGTACATGTATCTCTCTTTCGGAAAATGGATTCAGGAGTAATCCTTCATGTGAATCTGAATTAAGAGTTTCTAAAGTAGAATATTTACTAGATATTTGAAAAAGATTAAATTTAATGGATTCTTCAATAACTGGTACAAAAAGATGAAATTCTATGTCACATACCCTTTTAATCTCATCATCTTCAACTGCATTATCATGCTTCTGAAATTAATAATTTTCAAAAGTATTTGTATTATGCTTTTCCTTTATCATTGACCCAGAAGATGAATAAACCAATGAACTGTCAATATCCTTTTCTTGTTTAAAAGATTTCTCATACTCTTGATCATGAAAAGATGAGCAAGGCTACAATTTTTTTTTAACTTCATGGGATATAACTTGACTGTTAGGATGCAGGTCTATTTCATCTTCAAGTAAAGAAGGAGTAGATGTGTGCTATGAATGATCCTTTGTATCAAGGTAGCTAAATTCTATTATTTTATGTTGAGAATAATATTCATGAAGGGCCTCTATGATGTCATAATCTAGAAACTCTTCATCACTAAAAGCATCTTCAAGGTATTGAATTAAATCTTCATAGGATTCACAAAAATATTTGAACGACAAGAACCAATGGCGAGAATTTCCATAAAACTCAAAGAATGTTGTGTGGAAATCCTTAAGAGAGAATAAGCTACTTAACTTCAACCCTTCATACCATGATCTTGATTTCCCTTCCAAGGTAGCCATAAACATTTTCATCAAAAAATCTTCATGAAAGCTAACCCCAAGCTTATGTATATGCCATTGAAATTTTTTTAGATGTAGAATAGCCTCATCCTCATTTCCATCTATGAATTTGGGTAGATAAGTTTGTCAATCTATGCAAGGAATTTGATTTGGAAAAACAAGAATGTGAGCACGATTCATAGGGGCATACCTTATAGTAGTTGAATCCATCTTGAAATCAATGAATTCACCAATAATTTCTTCAAGATACTATTTTTTGACCAGGTGAAAGATGCACAAACTTTCTTGTTCCTTACCACTAATCACCATCAGCAATCAGAGCTAGTCTTTGTCATTCTTTCCTAGGAAAGATTTAACCTTTGCTCCCCAAAAATGACGCCAAAAATGTTATCACTCCCCAAAACTTACCGAGGCTGAGATTGGGATTAAAGGAATGTAATCACAGACTAAGTTTTAATTCAGGTAGCTAGCCCTACCAGGACAAGAGAGGGCTCTCTCATTGTCACTTTGTAGTCAATGGATTTACTGAATATCTATTGATCTTAGGCTAGGTGTGTAAGCTCAGTAAATAGGATTTTTGTTTGATGTTTTAAGTGTTGGATAGGAATGTCAGTGAGAAGGCTAGGTACATGGTTTTTAGGTCTGAATTCCAAGGTCAATTTGTAGAGAATGTGTGAGTCTAGATAGGTAGCTTGAAAGCATGCTTAATTGTTCATTGAGTATAGGATGAAGTGATAGAAAGTCTGAATGAGCACTCATTAGGGGAATTTTGAGGTCTAAAATGGGCCTCCTGAGAAAATTATAAAATAATAGTGTAAATAATAAAATAAGATTACATTACATCATCAAATTTTAGAGGGAAAAAAGGGAAAAAATACTTTTCCAACTTGTATTTTCAACTTATCTCCCTATGGGTTTACTCAAATTTTGAGCAGGAACACTCACTGGATGCATAATTTGATTCCTCAGCCAAAGAGTACCCATGTTGCAAATTTTCGTTGGACCCTTCTACACGAAAAATGAGAAATACATGAAAAATGTGATTGAAATCACGCTTTTTCATGTATTTTTCAATTTTTGTGTAGAAGGGTCTATTGAAAGTATGCAACATGGGTGCTCCTTAGAGGAGGAATTAAAATTTTCATCCAATGAGTACTCTCGCTCTAAATTTGAGTAAAATCTTAGGGATCTAAGTTGAAAATACAAGCTGAAAAAATAGTTTTATTATTATTATTTTTTTAATCGTTTTACTTTTTTACCCCAAAAATGGTGAATCATCCCCCATGGTTGACATCATCATCTTGAATCCTATGGGTTCTTATAAAGTTTATTTTGTTTGTAAATTTTTATTAGGAGGCCCATTTTAGACCTCAAAAGTTCTCTAATGGAGGTGAATTAATTCAGTTAGAACAACATATACATATCATGTAAACCTTGTGTTGGCCTGTGAGCATATGATCTTAAGTCAGTGTGGAAGCATAAGGCCATAAGACAAGAAGGTTACTAAGTAAGGTGTCAAGAGGAGTTCCGTGCAGCCTAGGTGGTGGGTTCCCCAACAGCCCAGCTCATAGAGGCCGCGCAACCCATAAAGAAGTGGTGTAGCTTGTGAAACAACGCAAAAAACCCGCTTCAATAGCCTTCAGGTGGGAGGGAAGTGGAAGAAATGACCCATCGGAGGGAGTGACGTCAGACATCCTGCGGATCAATCAGGAGAGCTTCGGGGGGCTAAGACCGTGATCTGCCATCGAGTTTTCGACCCAATGAAAGGCCATGGGGACAACTCGTCCTACGGTAGAACACACAGTAGCACAGAGGTAAGTAAGGTAAGGTAAGTGGTCCATGTATGAAGCTGGTACCTTGTGTCGGGCATGTGGCCTCTCACCCACCCGGTTGCCGTCGGTCAATCCTCTTATGCCATGTGTCCTCCCGCTGATGTCTTCCTGATGCCAGCCCTCCAGTTGTCACGTCTGAATTTACCCTAAAAAGGGCCATCTTCCCATCTGTTTTCATGGTCGACCATTGTTTCATTCCATTTACAATTTTTTTACCAAGCTGAGCGCCCAGGTTAAAATTCACATTTTTTACAGTCCCCTCCTCATGTCGCTCTCATCGTTTCCTCGGGTATTTAATCAAGTCATTTTTTGTTTTCTTTTACTGTTTGTCAAAATTATGATTTAGAAAATGAAAAAAACTTCTCCCGAAACCCCGGAAGCCTGAGAAGCCAGAGTTTCCTCCAGTCCTGAGCCACTCATGGACTCTCAAGCCCATTTCTGTGACACCATCTACCCTTTCAATGTAGCTAATATGCAGTCCGAGCTTCTAAGTTACAAATGGCGGGGTGAGGATTTGGTTAGGGTCTTAGATTCATGGCTTTAATGACAAATTCACCCATCCATCCACCCTTTCCCCGAGTTTATAGTCTGGCTCACCGACGCTTACATTGAGCGAAAAGATTTATTTTCGTTCCACACAGGCGATTAAAATTCTCGAAAACACCCCTAAGTTGATAAGGAAATCCCTTTCCTATCACCGAATTCACCCTCTCATGTCGTTTATCAAACCTTCCTATTGAAAAGAAAATGGGTTTTATTGAGCTAATTACCATGTCTCACATGTCCACTCTCCTGCCCATTGAAACAATCCATCTGTCGCTCTTCCGCGAAAACATCTAGCCCATCCTAGCAGTTATTTTAGGGATGTTTGGTTTAGATAATAAGGGTTAGGTAGCAAACACCTGTCTATGGTTTTTAGACCTCGTGATGCATCCCAGGATTCTACTAGACATCCCCACCTTCCTAGCCTCTTCTATTTAAGCTCAATTCCAAGGCCTATCAACTTCAAGTTGTTTTAGATACTATTCTTTGGTGTTCTATTTGTTCATGTTCACGCACGCAGACAAGTTTTAGGGCTTAGGAATGGACAAGCCCTCTATGCAAGATGTAGAGCCAAAATCCATTTTTGAATGGACCCTCTCAGTCTACCAACACCCGAAAGGAAGGGGGTACACACAATTCATCACAGATTTCATGTTCAGGGCCTATGAAATTATACATGGTAACCCTCCAACCAAGATTTTTCCTAAACAGAAGGAGTTTCTCTAGTTCAGTGAGACAGATTGTGTGAAGGATTTGTATTTGTTCAAGGATCACACTGAAATCAGGGTTTATGGTTCTAAAATTTCTCCTTCCCGTTTGCTAGTTTCCATCTCTATGAGAATTTTTTCCCTCGAGTTCATCAAGAAATTCTTGAGCGTAGACCAAACTCATTTTGTGCCCGCAAAGAAGGGATATATTCTGAGGCTCTTGATCATAGTAGGGCCTTTTACTATCATCTCAAGGCATGCACTTCCCCTAGCTAAGGGGTTGTTGTAGAAGATGAATTTCCTAAAAGGAGATGTATGGCGCTTTATCCCTAAGGGATTCATTTCACACAGAAGGAAGAAGATTAAGTCTTCAACATATGAACATGAGCTTAAACCTCTAATAGAATGGAAAACTAACTATGATTCATGGCCTTTAGATACAGATATGGAGGCCGACTCCCCAACTGCTGAAGGGAGAGGACACAATGTGCATAATGAGTGGAGGTCCAGGATTAGGTAAGTTATAAAATGGCACCAGATTTTATGGATGAAGAAGAGGAGGTCCACCTCAGCAAAATGTGAAGAACGGAGATGCCTAAAGGACAGGTCACAGAGTAGCTTGACGAGGAGGTACCAGAATATATTGGTTTGGGAAAATACAACCTGGGATTCCAAGTGTCTTTCGATTCTGCGTCCTCAAAGGCACCTTCATAATATACACAGGTGGTCACCCCGGGGGAAGGCCCTTCAGAAATGGATACATGATCAGGAATGGATTGGCCAAAAGGAGAGCAGATTGAAGCAAAGAACCAGTCGGCCAGGGAGAGGTTGAAAGAAAAGCTGGCTCAGTTCGTGGAAAGGAACCATACCAGGCTCTTAATAGCTCTTAATGTATAGAATTATCAACTGATAGTTGCAGTGCAACATTCATATTATCACCCTTTGCCTCTAAGTTCCAAGTTTAAATCCCTAGAAATGATTCTCGAGCTTGCTTCCATCCCATTGGCTGACAAGCTAAACCTACACAAGGCTATCGGGGAGATGCTTCATACTGAGGTATTGAAGCACACTATGGCTTTGGAGAAAGCTCAGAGTCGGCTAACCAAGATGGCAGATACCCTGAAGAGAGAAAGCGAAAATGCAAAGGCCTTTTCAAATCAGTTAGCAGATTACAAGAAAATGATAAGGAATAAAGGCACAGATCATAACGTGGCTATGAAAACTATGATTAAGAAGACAGATTTGGAGGTGTGGGAGCTTTGACGCAAGTTAAATATTCCTCGTTCAGAGCACATACAAACAAAGGAGTTGGCTCAAGTCGATAAGGAAAAGGAAATTCTCACAAAGACGTTCATCCAAAAGGATGAGGAGATAATAGAGCTAAAGTGGAGGATGGCAGAGCTCCAACGGGTACAAGACAGTCATGTCTATCTAATTCAGGTTCCTGATGATCCACATAATGCTTTGGAACACTTAACTAAGGCTATGGTAGAGTTGAAGGTTTCAGAATATGAAAACCGAACCATGCGCAGGTTATTAGATGAAGCAACGACAACCCTCGTAGAAAAGGAAAAGATGATCTCCTCCCTGCAAAAAGAAATGGATGCTAATCGTAGCGAATCTCAAGAGCTGAATAAATTGGCCAAGGACTTAAAAGTGCATCTCAAAGGTAATATTTATTTGATGGAGGCTAGACAGATGATATGGGGTGAAATTATCAAAGAGGTAAAATACCACTCAGAGCTCATCACATTGGCAAATGATAAAAATAATGTTATACGTTATTTCAAGGTATAACTAGACACAGGTCATCGAGAAGAAAATTAGAATGTGTTTATTGCACGTGGATACATTCAATTCATCAATAAGCTCCCCACCGAAGATTTGTGCATGCGCAGAGTGGTCGATCATTTTAGAATGGTGGTGGAAATCATGAAGATGATACAGAAGGAAGATGTGCGAGTAAAGGCAGTGTTGAGAATGCAGCAAGATGATGGAGCTTAGTGAAATGAAGTCGCCTTCACTAAGTGGGCCCGCAGGCAAATTCTGGCGCAAAGTCTATTTTTAGACTATGTCTATTTTTAGACATACGGAGCATAATTTGGGAATTCTACTTGGAGATACTTGATGGATGCGACATGTCGGTAAAAATAGATGAGACCCTAATTTTTAGGACCCAGGCTATTTTTAGACTGATCTCCTAAAAATATGGAAGTCAAATATTATTTACCCTTAATAATGTTTTGACTATAAACAGCAGTTTACTCTCTTGGCGCACTTCAGTTTGAGTCATGGAGGTGGCTCATGCAACTGACACAAGGAATCACGTGGTTCCTAGGGTTTGATGGCATCTTGCATGGTTGGCTTCAGTTAGACTTCGGTGGCAGAAGTTTTGGAGGAGTTAACGGGACAAATAGTGGAGTTGTGTTCTATTTATTTCAGTTGAACTAGTTGAGATTAGTTAACTAGCTAATCAATTAGATATGAGTGGAGTAAATTAAATAATATTTAATTTACTAAATATTAACTGATTAGTCAACTCAAGAACACTTCAGTTCACTACAGTGCATGATCAGTTCAGTGAAGACCAGTGAAAGAGATAGATGAAAGGGTAGAGTTAGCTATCAGTTGTAACTATACTGTTGCTATTTGCAACACATAGATAGGTGGAGTAAGCTATGAGTATTGCAAGGTTTAGGCTGGTGGTTTATCTATATAAAGAGGCCATCCCATAGCTTTGAAATACGCAATCAAGGTTGGCTATCAAGTGGCTAAGGATTGGAGCAAGTGATTTCCTAGATCTAGCTTGATAGTGTGTAGCATGGGAGGTAGTGCATGAGAGCTTGTGAAGAGTTTTTGTACTATGATTGTTACATGATTTCTCCATTATAATATACACAATAGCTGCGGGGTTTTCAGCTATAGGCTTTCCCATACATACTGAGTTAATGTGTGATTGAATTGATGTGAGATTGCTTCTATGTTATTTCCGCATGTGACAATTAATTGTGGAAGAAGGTTATGTGTTATGCATGCAATTCTTAATTGATGTATGATCGGGTTAATCTTCAGTGAATAAGTGATTTATTCAGCTAATTTCTACATGGTATCAAAGCGAGATTAATTGTCGAAGTCTATTACGGTGATTGCAAACTTATTTCCTCGGACAGAGTCTGCATGCGGGCCAGGTAGCCTCCGGAATATTCATCCTTCTTTGTAAGGTGAAAGATCTGATGAATGCCCTTTGCAGTCAATCTCTGATTTGGAAATAATTTGTTTTCAAGTATAGATCGGAAGCGATAGAGCTTTGAGTTTGGAATTCGAATTTTGCAGAAGGTTGTTCTTCTTAGTGCCGGTGTTGAAAGATGTCTTCTTTCAATGGTTTGCGACTCGAATATGCTCTTGAAGGCAGTTCGAATTATGTTGCATGGAAGGATCGCATGGAAGCAGTGTTAGAAGATAATGGTCTGAAGGAGTTCGTGGATGCGGATGTCCCAAAGCCCACTGATGCGGCTTTGGTCGATGCATGGCAAAAGAAGATCGCGAAATGTCGAAGGATCCTGTTGGAGGGCGTCAAGGATCATATTGTATCCAGCCTGCATGGAAAGGCTACTCCATATTTAATGTGGAAAGCTTTGACGGATCTATTCCGGAGTAAGAGTGACCAAAGGAAGCTGGCGCTCAAAGACAAGCTCAGGAACATCAAGATGGAGAAGGGCGACAGTATCGCTAAATACCTCACGAAGTTCACTCAATGCAGAGATGAACTGGGAAGTGTGGGAGTTACTGTCGATGAAGAGGATGTGGTCGACCTGGCTCTCCTTGGTCTTCCGAAGGCTTGGCACTCATATCAAGATAGTGTCAATGGTCGGGAGAAGCTGCCGGGATGGGAGCGCCTTTGGGCGGATCTCATGCAGGAGGAGATAAGGAGGACTACTCGAGATGGATCTTCATCGAAGGGAGCTGATGAAGAAAACTGCGCTTTGGTTGCCAAAGCAAAGAAGGGGAAGGGTAAGAAAACCTCTCATTCTGGTGCAAAGGGCAAGAAGCAGGATATGGCGAAAGTGAAGTGTTTTCACTGCCATGATCACGGACATTATGCTACCAATTGTCCAAAGAAGAAGAAGAAAAAGCAAGCGGGAAGATCTGCAGATGGAGAAGCTTTGGCTTCACAGTTCGAGCTTGACTTTTCACTGATTGCATGCTTGGTTTCAAGTGTGATGGGATAGGTGTGGTTCTTGGACAGCGGTGCGTCATTTCATATGACGGGAGATCGGGAGTTGTTCTCAGATCTGGAGGACAAGGATTTGGGTATGCACATCGAGATGGGCGATGACGGTAGATACAGTGCGACTGGTATCGGTACCGTATCCTTTCAGAGGAAGTCTGGTAAACCCTTTGTCTTAAAGGATGTCATGCATGTACCTGGATTGAAGAAGAACCTGATTTCAGTAGCGATGTTGGAGGATAAGGGTTATGATGTGGTCTTCAGCGAAGGAAAAGCTTTCTTGCGCAGTAAGACTACTGGAGAGACCCGGAAGATAGGGGTTCGAACTCAGAACCTTTATCAGTTGCAGGTAGATGACTGCGCAGCTATGGCATGCAAGGCTGGAGATGTGGTGAGCCGGGATGATGAGGGCGAACTATGGCCCAGGAGATTGGGCCATCTTCACCATGGAGCTTTGAAGATTCTGCAGCAGATTTCTACTGGACTTCCTAAGGGCACCCTTGCGCAGTCAGATCAGTGCAAGGGGTGTACTTTAGGGAAGTATGTGAAAGCCACCTTTCACGAGAAGGATAGTCGTGCCACGACGATCCTTGAGAGAGTTCACACAGACGTGTGTGGTCCTTTCTCAGTTGCTTCGACAGCAAAGCACAAGTATTATGTGATCTTTGTTGATGATTTCTCTCGAAAGTGCTGGATCTTCTTCATGCAGAAGAAGAGCGATACATTCGCGAAGTTCTGTGAGTTTAAAGCACTGGTCGAGAAGGAGTCGGGGAAGAAAGTGATTTCTCTAAGGAGCGACAATGGTGGTGAATTCATCTCGGCTGAATTCAAGGAGTTCTGCAGTGCAGAAGGGATTCGGAGAGAGCTCATCGCACCCCATAACCCACAGCAGAACGGGGTGGCTGTGCGGAAGAACAGAACGATCGTGGGTGCTGCACGGGCGATGTTGCATGATCAGGGCCTACCCCTTCACTTGTGGGCTGAGGCATGCAATACAGCAGTGTATGTGCAGAACCGTTGTCCTCACAAGGTTCTTGGCATGAGTACACCAGAGGAGGCTTATTCTGGCAAGAGGCCTGATATTTCCCAGTTGCGGATTTTCGGATCTCCTGTCTACATGCATGTGACGAAGGATGCGAGAAGGAAGCTGGATCCAACTGCTGAAGTTGGAATATTTGTGGGGTACACTGATACACCTCACAACTATCGGGTGTATGTGCAAGACAGTCGCAAGACTGTTGTGCGACGGGATATAAAATTTCAGGAGGAGAAAGCCATGCAGTGTTCGCTTGAGAGGGAGCTACACTTGCATGCAGATGAGGAGCTGTTAGTTCCTAAGGAGGAGCTTCCGGATGTGGATCAGCCACAAGAGGAGGTTCGGGAGGTGGAAGAAACCACCCAGGCAGCGCCAACCATCAGAGGGCGCATGCGCACTACAGAAGCTGAGCGACTGGCTCGGGATGCAGAGAAGGTTGTAGGACCACCTACAGCACAGCGCAGACAGAGACAGTCACCGGATCGGTACACTGGATACATGGCTCTTATGAGTCGATGTGTTGTGACAGAGCCATCCTCTTTTGAGGAAGCTGTGGAGGAACCCGCATGGGTTGATGCCATGATCGAAGAATATGATTCGATCATCAGGAACAGTGCATGGGAGATTGTCCCAAGACCGGTTGGGAAATCGGTTGTAGGTTCGCGATGGATCTACAAGGTGAAGCAGGCGGCTGACGGGAGTGTGGAGAAGTACAAGGCGAGATTTGTCGCCCGTGGCTTCTCACAGATCGAGGGGATTGACTATGAGGAGACTTTTGCACCTGTCGCGAGGTACTCTTCCATACGGACGATCCTTGCTCTCTCAGCGCAGATGGGGTGGCACATTCATCAGATGGATGTGAAGACTGCGTTCCTCAATGGAGTTATTGAGGAAGAGGTGTACATAGAGCAGCCTGAAGGTTTTGAGATCTTCAGCGGTGAGTCGCATGTGTGCCGACTCAAGAGAGCACTGTATGGGCTGAAGCAAGCACCTCGTGCTTGGTACACTCGGATAGACAGCTACTTCACCGGGCTTGGATTCTCCAAGAGTGAGGCGGATCCAAACCTGTACCGGATTGTGGTGGAGGGGAAGCTGTTGATCATCGTACTGTATGTAGATGATCTGATTTTGACTGGCGACGAGCAGTTGATACTTTCATGCAAGGATGATCTTGCACGAGAGTTTGAGATGAAGGACCTGGGCATCCTTCATTATTTCCTGGGATTGGAGATTTGGCAGCGCAATGGAGGACTGTTTGTTTCTCAGGGCAAGTATGCCCGGGAGATTCTGGAGAGGTTCAACATGCAAGGCTGCAAGCCTGTTGATACCCCTCTTCCTGGTGGATGGAGGAAAGGAGATGCTACTTCGGAGGAGGTAGTGGATGCCACTGTCTATCGACAGTTGGTGGGGTCGTTGATGTATCTGGTCAATACTCGACCCGATATATGCTATGCAGTTAACCAGCTTTCGCAAGCTATGGTTAAGCCTACCAAGCTCTTTTTGGAAGGCGGGCAAGCATGTATTGCGCTATATCAGAGGCACATCGGGATATGGTCTATGGTACAGACAGGAGGATGGAGTGAAACACACAAGGTTTTCGCGTGCAGGTGGAGCGGGGGAGTCAACGGACCGAAGAACGCCACGGGAGGGGAGTTTTCGACGGTGGGTCGACGTGATTTCACAGTACAGCGGGAACGGAGAAGTCAGAGTGGCACTCATTTCAGCAGAGGCCGAGTACATGGCAGCTAGCTTGGCTGCATGCGAGGCTATTTGGATGAGGAAGATCCTCGCGGGTTTGTTCAGGTTGCATTTGGAGCCTACAGTGATCTACTGTGATAACCAGAGCTGCATCAAGCTCTCGGCTAATCCAGTATTTCATGATAGGTCCAAACATATCGACATCAGGTACCATCATATCAGAGATTGTGTTCGGCGGAGAATCATGATGCTTTCATATGTTCCCACGGAGGATCAGGATGCCGACATCCTGACGAAGGCGCTCACCAGGAGCAAGTTCGAATTCCACAGAGGCAGGATAGGGGTTGCAGATAATCCATATCTTGCTGAGAGAGAGTGTTGAGAATGCAGCAAGATGATGGAGCTTAGTGAAATGAAGTCGCCTTCACTAAGTGGGCCCGCAGGCAAATTCTGGCGCAAAGTCTATTTTTAGACTATGTCTATTTTTAGACATACGGAGCATAATTTGGGAATTCTACTTGATGGATGCGACATGTCGGTAAAAATAGATGAGACCCTATTTTTTAGGACCCAGGCTATTTTTAGACTGATCTCCTAAAAATATGGAAGTCAAATATTATTTACCCTTAATAATATTTTGACTATAAACAGCAGTTTACTCTCTTGGCGCACTTCAGTTTGAGTCATGGAGGTGACTCATGCAACTAACACAAGGAATCACGTGGTTCCTAGGGTTTGATGGCATCTTGCATGGTTGGCTTCAGTTAGACTTCAGTGGCAGAAGTTTTGGAGGAGTTAACGGGACAAATAGTGGAGTTGTGTTCTATTTATTTCGGTTGAACTAGTTGAGATTAGTTAACTAGCTAATCAATTAGATATGAGTGGAGTAAATTAAATAATATTTAATTTACTAAATATTAACTCATTAGTCAACTCAAGAACACTTCAGTTCACTACAGTGCATGATCAGTTCAGTGAAGACCAGTGAAAGAGATAGATGAAAGGGTAGAGTTAGCTATCGGTTGTAACTATACTGTTGCTATTTGCAACACATAGATAGGTGGAGTAAGCTATGAGTATTGCAAAGTTTAGGCTGGTGGTTTATCTATATAAAGAGGCCATCCCATAGCTTTGAAATACGCAATCAAGGTTGGCTATCAAGTGGGTAAGGATTGGAGCAAGTGATTTGCTAGATCTAGCTTGATAGTGTGTAGCATGGGAGGTAGTGCATGAGAGCTTGTAAAGAGTTTTTGTACTATGATTGTTACATGATTTCTCCATTATAATATACACAATAGCTGGGGGTTTTCAGCTATAAGCTTTCCCCATACATACTGAGTTAATGTGTGATTGAATTGATGTGAGATTGCTTCTATGTTATTTCCGCATGTGACAATTAATTGTGGAAGAAGGTTATGTGTTATGCATGCAATTCTTAATTGATGTATGATCGGGTTAATCTTCAGTGAATAAGTGATTTATTCAGCTAATTTCTACAGGCAGTTGGATGTTTGGGAATAGTCACCAAAGGGGTGGAAGCATTT
Organism: Pinus albicaulis; assembly: GCA_034641835.2. Taxonomy (NCBI): domain Eukaryota; kingdom Viridiplantae; phylum Streptophyta; class Pinopsida; order Pinales; family Pinaceae; genus Pinus; species Pinus albicaulis. The sequence goes on along the minus strand of CM076570.1, from coordinate 602,461,761 downwards.
TATGAGGAGTGGAACAAAGTGGTAGACGTAGGATTTCTAGCTTACTGGGATCCTCTAGGTGTGCTTCTCCCGTGGGCGACATACGAGCAAAGGATGACTGAGATCAAATGTAGGGTTGACTCGATTATGGAAAATACCTCCCATATTAAGGCCGAAACCTTAGTTGCATCACTTCACAGGAATTTATGTTACTCGCCAAGGTCAAGCAGTTCTTCTCTACCAACCTCGATTACTCAGAACTGACTCAACTACGCACACTGTTCGAACTTTTTAGTTATGCACCCTTACCTTCAGATGTTATATGGAAGAGGTGTTACGAATACGCACACCCATCAGTTGCGTCCACTTCACAACCAAGGGCGCCTCCCTCATCTCACCACTTTGGTTCTTCCTCCACTCCAATGCGACCACACACTTCGGGACCTTCTACCACCCCTCGACACAACCATTAAAGATTATGAGATTCGACGCACGTGGCCTATAGTTATTTTATTTGATTTCACTTTTCAGTTATGATGTTTAACTGATGAAATCACATTTTCACCCATGTTGTTGTCATTTTTTGTTACAAAGAGCGTTGCTCATAGCACGTTATAGTTGGACCATATCATTTTTATTTTTATGTATGAACGGGCATATCAAGAAAGAATATATGGCTAAGAGACCGTAGACAAAAACCTATAAGTAGGAAACTTGGAAAATATGAAAGGGTTCTGGATTTTGTGGAATTATTGGGTCCATACTGTGAGGTCTTTCATGTAATACTATTTTGAGCTCCAAAATGCACATCCTAGAGAGTTGTTTTTGAAAGATAATATAAAACGACTTTGTTTACGAATGGATTCCAATTGGGTAAATGAGTAGTATGTATGTGTCTATCTTATGTTTGTTTAAGTTTCTTTCCATTTTGTAAATTGATCTTCAAATGTCTCATGTGTGAAATGCTGGTTATAAATGATTTAATTCATGAATTTTTATACATTCTCATTGAGGAAAGATGACACTCATGCATTAAGTTGCTTTGCAAACCTTAATATTGCTCCCCTTGAGACTCCATCTCCATCAATATCTCTTCTGCCACTTTTCCTCCAAATTCATAGAAGGTTGGATTCTTATTGCGAATAAGCCCACCTCTTTGGAATTTCCCTTCCTCGTTCCTCTAAACCATCACCACATTATATTCCAAGGTCTGTTCATTGGTTCTTTACTCGGCCCATTCGAAGCATCTTGGATTCATGCAGCCCCGAGTCCATTTCGAGTGTTGTTTAGTTTACATGAAGCTTAGTACCAAGATTCCTCAGCTATATTGAACCACAGTTCCATTAGTCCTAAATGAAGATACACTCGGAGGAAACTCTAGATCAATAAATTTAAATCCTCTTATTTTTAAGATGTCTTAGGCACTGGTCTTTTGCAACTCAAGATTGTCTCTGGGGATGAAAACATATTTTTAGTGCCATTACTGGAGATCAAATTAGAAAAAATATTTTCCCTGGAATATGAAATAATTTCCACCCTTCAATCAGGTGAGAAAGAATGTTTGGGAGTTTCATATCCCTAACCTTGGTGACTCCACTATAATCAAGTTGAAATTAGTAGTAATCCTGGATTTCACAAGGCCACATACCCAATCAGATACCCCTCAGTTGAAAACCCCCTCTATATATGATCCTAAGAAAATCATATTCAAAAGGTTCTGGAATGAAAAACAACCTGGCCAGGCCGACTTTCCCCCTTTCTCCCTTGAAACTTCACCCTCTTCATCTCAACAAGATGATATCTGTGGTCAAAGCTCCACGACCTGAGCACTCGAATATCCTCCAGAAGCCTTTTTTTTATCTAATCCATTCATAAAGGATGAAGCACAGTAAGTCGACACCTCTTTCCCTACTTTCCATCCTACTCCCGAGGTCGAGGAGGTAAAAGAAGTTCCAACTTTCCAAAGAAACTTGCAAACCAATATTAAATATTCCACTTATCACATACCTATTATCCCCCACTCCTTTCAACATCAAGCTCAAATCCACAGCTTACCACGACCACCTTCTTAGATGGTTATGCCCAAGTTCCTTCTGAAAAACTATGCCCCATTGGCCCTTCCTCAGCTCCTAAATGACATGCCATAGGACTACCTTAATCTTCTACCCCGTTTTACAGGGGAAGACAACACTCCAGCGTAGAGACACATTGAGAACTTATGTACCTTTGCTAAGAATGTGAAGGTGGAACATCTTGATGTGGTGTTGAGGCTCTTCATCCAATCTCTGGATGGTCAGGCCTGAAAGTGGTTCAAATAATTAGTTAACAACACGATGCACACTTGGGAAGAGATGGAGAATCTCTTCACATTGAAGTGGGGAGAGAAGAGGGACCATGGTTATGTTCTCACAGACATTAATGCACTAAAAAAGAGGCATAATAAAGATGTAACCGAGTTTATTAAGAAGTTAAATAAGCTATATAATAATCTTCCCACAGAGATAAATCCCCCCCCAAGCATTTGCTATGGTAGTCTTTGCGGGTGATTTTGAACCATAATTTGAGTTCACCTTAAGAGAAAGGAAGTCTACATCTGTAGATCAGATCCAAACTGATGCATTGGAAGTGAAGGTAAAATTTGCCTCTAATGGCAAGTTTAAGGGGAAAGAAGAGCAAGAAGTGAGAAGGAAGAACAAAGAGGAAGCTACTACCTCAAATAGAATCACAAGAGTATAAGATAGAGGAAATGAACAACTTAACTAAAAACCTCTCAAATAAACTGGTGAAGCTTGAGCTAGAAGCCAAGATTTCTCTACCTCATTCAAATTAGATGATTCCCAATCGAAGATTCAATCCCCAGTATCGGAAGCCTCCTATGAAACTACTACAACATGAGAGGAAGGAGCAACATTATCATATCCAACCTCCTCTGTACTTGGAAGGGGAAGTGGAAGTATAGGTGGGGAAATCACAAACAGTCAAGAGAATAAATTCCTTGCTTATTATGATGATGAATAAGGTGAAATCATCCTACAGGGAGGAGTAGAGAAGTAGGAAATTCCTCTCGAATAAAAATTTATTGACAATTATTACATACATATCGTAGATTTCAAGGAGGCCTAGATCCATAAGAAATATGACCTTAGGTCCTCCCGTAAGAGAACACGGGTACAAGAATAGAACAAAGAGTCCATAGCAAAGAACCAAACCCCTCCTATTTATTCAACTAAAGGGAAAAACCACTGGGAGAGTCATTCCTTCAGAAGGCCACCACATCTACCTCCATGAGCCTGGAGCCCAACCCTCCAAAGATTGAGAAATATCCCTCTCCACCCCTGAATTAATATGACCCCCCTAAGGAGCATGTTGACATAATTCCTACTAAAAAGGACCTTATTGTCTTCAATCTCAAAAAATAATTGGAAAAGGTGAAAATCCTAGTTCCCCTAAGTGAGATATTGAAGAAGCCATCATACAAAGCCCAAGAATCTCAATTCATGCAACCCCTGGTGTCATTACCCTTCCAGATATCCTTAACCTCCAAGAAGAACGACCCATGGTCATTTTTGGTCATTTTTGGACCCCATGTAGAAGAGCAAGACTCATCCACACATCCATTATACATGACCCTAGTAATACATGATCTATTGTTACACAATTGTATGCTGAATTCTGGGGCATCACATAACCTCTTGCCATTGTCTGTCATGGAGAAACTCGAGTTGAAAATTACAAGGCCATATAAAGACTTGTATTCGTTCGAATCCAAATGAGTGAAATGTCTAGGGATGATAAAGGACTTGGTAGTAAACCTAGCACATATCCCTGCCAAGAGTGTGGTGATGGATATCGTCGTAGTAGACATTACAACATGGTTTGGTATGTTGTTATCTAGGTCATGGTGATCCAAAATTGGAGGATCAATAAATCTTGAATTAACTTATGCCACCATCCCTGTGTTTGGTGGAGAATAAAGGAGACTGTATCAAGAGTCAAGGTTTGTGAAAATGGTCACCAAAGTTGAGGGCTTGACCAAATATCTAGTATATGGTAAAGAAGGCGAATTCCCTTGTCCGATGTTGGAAGAAGACGAGATGTTCCTCCAGGAAGTGAAGTTATGTCCCCCAAAACAAATTGACTCCAGAAGGGAGAAGTGAATGATATCTGGACACTGTAGTTCGATGAGGCTTATTCAAGGGAAGGAAATGGGGCAGGTGTCCTCCTAATATCTCCTAAAGGCTGCTTGATACCCCTCTCCTTCAACTTGGAATTTGAAGCCACAAATAACGTGGTAGAGTATGAAATGTTGCTTTTAGGATTGCAGGCAACAAGGAATATGAACATACAGAGTCTCAAGGTGTTTGGATATTCATAATTAGTGGTGAGGCAAGTAAGGAGTCAATGTTAGGCAAAGCACCCCTGATTCAGACCTTACAAGAACGAAGTGTGGGATCTGGTTGAAATTTTTTTCCTGGCATTTAATATTCAGTTTATGCCCAGAGACAAGAACATAATGTTAGATTTAGTAGCTGTGGTGGCTAGTAATTTTCGTCCCCCTCAAAACCCATTACTCAGGTACGAGGTAGAGGTTCGGTACCACCCCTTTATTCTAGATAATGTTAAACACTAGAAAGTTTTTGAAGACGAGGAGTAGATCAGACACTTCATGGAGATGGTGGGAGAATTCTCATCTAGGAGAAGAGGCTGAGGCTGAAGAAGCAAAGACAAGGTGGGAGGAGACTCTAGCCTGACACTGAATTCTTCAATTAAAGGGAAATGTTATCCCTAGAGGCCTTGTACTGTTGGAAAGAGTTTTCAATAAGGATGACATCCCGGTGAACTCGAGCAAGCTAGTGCTCGATGAGCCAGTCAGGGATTTAAATATTGGAACAGAGGAAGACTTGAAGTTAGTGAAGTTGTCGAAAGGAGTTCATGAGGAATATCAAGGGAAATACCTGAAGTTGTTCAGGTCCTACAAGGATGTCTTTGCCTAGTCATACCAATATTTGAAGACTTTAAATGTAGATATCATACAACACAAAATCCCTCTTAAGGAATATGCCAAGTCCCATAAACAAAATCTAAGACAGATTAATCCACTCCTCCTCTCGGCCATTGAAAAAGAGTTCAAGAAGTTGTTTGGTGCAAATATCATCGTGACTCTAAGATATTCGGAGTGGGTATAAAACCTGGTACTTATTAGGAATAATAATGGAGAGATCAGGCTCTATGTGTATTTATGAAACTTGAACTGGGCTTCACTCAAAGATAATTACCCCCTCCCCAAAATGGATCACATCCTCTAGAAGGTGGTGGGATATTCCTGGATGTCTATGATGGATGGGTTCTCTAGATATAATCGGGTGGTGATGCTCCTAGAGGATTAGAATAAAATGAATTTCACCATGCCCTAGGGAACCTTTATGTATGCCAAAATTCCCTTTGGCCTCATAAATATTGGCACTACCTTTTAGCACACGATGGATATCGCTTTCATTGGGGACCAAGAAAAGTTTGTGGTGATCTATTTGGATGATATCACCATTTTCTCCAAAACCGATGTCGAACATATTGAGCACCTGAGGCAGACCTTCGACAAATTCCGCAGGTATGGTTTATCCCCGAACCCTCAGAAATCCCTATTTTACCTGGAATAAGGGAATTTATTGGGACATATAGTGACCAGAGAAGGGGTAAAGAGTGACCCAAAATGGGTGGAGGTAATAAACGACATCCCCCTACCAAGAAATAAGAAGGAGGTGCAGGTATTTTTAGGAAGAATAAATTTCTTAAGGAGGTTCATACCTAATTATGCTAAGATCATTAGAAACATCACCAAAATGCTGAAGAAAGATAACAAAGTGAAGTAGACTCCCCAATCAAGGGATTATTTTGATAGGATTAAGAAGGCCTTCAAAGAATCCCTAGTTTTGGTTGGCCCAGATTATCAAAATTCATTCTTGGTATTTTCATTTGCATCACCTCACACAATCACCGCAGTATTTCTGCAAAAGAATGATGAAGGACATGAGAAACCTATTGCATTTTTCAGTTAAGTCCTCAGAGATGTAGAATTAAAATACAACATACTAGAGAAACATGCATATGATTTAGTTAAGGCCTTAAAATCATTTGAGGTATACGTTTTTCAGTCCACCATCATAGCTTATGTACCCATCGGCATAGCAAAAGACATTCTTGTGCAGGGTGGCAGTGAAGGGAAAAGCGGTAAGTGGATTGAAAATATCTAGGAAAATGAAATGGGGATCAAGCCTACTAAGCTTATCAAAGGCCATGGGCTAGATAAGATTTTGTTGGAGTCCAACTATCAAGCTTTGGGAATAAACTTATCAATGACAGGAAGTGAGGTGAAAGGTGATACGAGTGTGCAATCAAGAATAGAAACCTCCATACAAAAAACACATGTTAAGTACCTGCTCTCCCCATGGTACAAAGACGTAGTGGAATACCTTTTGAACTAAGATTCCCTCCTGATTTTGAAAAAATGAAGTACTGCACACTATGGTTGAGGTCTTAAAAGTTGACAGTAGCAAATGAGCGTTTGTACTGGAGAGGCCGATTGGAAATACTGTTGTTGTGCTTAACAGAGCAGGAAACAAAGGAGGTGATAAAATACTTTCACGATAGGATATGTGGGGAGAACTACATCTGGTGCATGAAGACCCACAAGATTCTCAAAGCGTGGTTCTTCTGACCTAAGTTATTCAGTGATGTTCAAGCTCATGTTAGAGCTTGTGAGAAGTGGCAGGCATTCGCCGAGAGATAGAAATTTTCACCTCTCCAACTGATCCTAGTTCATGTTGAAGAGCCATTCAAGCAGTGGGGGATCGATTTCATAGGCGAAATCCATCTGGCATCAAGTAACCAAAACTGATGGATCCTCACCGCCATGGATTACTTTACCAAGTGGGTCAAGGCAGAGCCGAAAAGGAATGCTACAGACACATGGGTAATCAAATTTCAGGAGGAGAATATAGTGGCAAGGTTTGGGTGGCCGACGAATATAGTCATGGACAACGATCAAGCCTTCAATTCCATTAAGTTCATAAATTTTTTCCAATGATACAACATTCTGCTCGGGCACTCCACAACGTACTACCCCCAGGGGAATGGATTGGCTAAGTCATCCAATAAAATGTTGGTAAGGATCTTAAAGAAGATAATCAGTGAAAACCAAAAGAACTGGGACTTCCAACTGAAGTTGACACTATGGGCGAACAAGATCACAACCAA